>JAQFXN010000491.1:0-21605 GCA_034693365.1 Liacarus xylariae | reverse complement strand
TTTTTAATTTGTAATTTTCAATAAAAATTGATTAATAGAAATACATTTATTAAAAATTATTGATTTACTTAAAAACTCTTAAGTTGCTGATTGTTGCCGAACATGACTTGAATTACGCCGTTTTCTATCTATGAATATGAGTATTACGGATTGGAAACGAGACATAGGAATGGAATGATAATTATAAACATAAGTAATTCTGACAATTAATACCTTCTCCTAAACCTCTTACACATATTCTGGAGCCATAAACGATAAAAACACTCGAATATCTGTGTTTGGTATGACTGGTATCGAGTGTTTGTTCATTGCAAACACACACTTGAAATATATTGGTTTGAAGTGAGAAAATTCTTTTAATATGAATTAACATAATATTATTTTTAGTATTAAAAGATTATTCTGATATTGAAATCGGATGTAAGCCTCAAATGAAATCATATTTCGGAATTCCCCGATCAAACACTCCTCGCTTTGGGAGTTTCATATATAAGATACAGATGTGTTGTGAGAAACCGATAGAATTTGGCGAATATTCTGCAAAAATGGCTGAAATATAAATTTCTGGTTAATTCTTGTTAACAGTTGTGTGTTATAGAATCAGTTGTTGGCCCATCAAATCAGACTGTGCCAAACGTAGGAGTTCACTACAGTCAGCTATTATAGTATAAATCTCTGCTTTCAAAATTTGATACAATTGTAGAGATAGGAAGTATATGTTGTCTTCAAGTCTAGACATATTTGAGGCCTCAAAAACACTAATAGCCAATCAAATCATAGCTCTCCCCACACATCACTGCCACACTGCTATCAACCCTCCTAGAGGGTGAGGGACGGGGCATAACAGGTGTCTCAACACTATTTGAGTTAAGGGTTAAATTAAAAACAAATGTAACAATTTTTGTAGTAATTCCTAGAATGCGATTGCAGTGTACTCTTACGTCTCGCACAATCTGTTTTAGTGAACCAACCACTGTATAGAATATAGCAAATTCAATGACAAATTCTGTGATCCTATCTGCGCGCTCCTAGATGGCAAAACAAATGGTAAAATGATGTTTCATTACCATCCCGTGGACATATTTGAGGTCGAATATAGAACCATTTTTACTTTGGGTAAACACAATCCTTCTACAGAATTAGTTGAATTTTTAAAAAAATATAATAAGTTAATATCTCCTGGAATGGGGAAAGGGGTCCAGCCCGGTATGCCTTTTGGCCTGATACCTCCTCCACCAATAGGAATTTTGAGAAAACGGTGCCGAAGGCGCCGTTTTGAAGAATATTCTTTGAGATTCTGGAAAAATAAAAGAATTTTGTCAAGTTATTGTTAAATTTGGTAAAATTCTGTTAAATTCTTACAAAATTCATTATAATTTGGTAAAATTCTTACAAAATTCATTATAATTTGCCTAAATTCTGTTAAATTGTTATAGAATTAGTCGAAATTGTCATTTTTAATTAAATTCTGCACGAATTTTATGATTGCGCGTAAACCCCCTCCCACTGGATCTTCCTGTCCAAAATTTGTGACGGTCAAAGGCCAGAATACCGCCTGATAAAATAGCCCTTCCTGAAATCTTTCCTTCCTTATCCCTAAATATCTCAAATCACAATTACCAGTGATGAAAATACTAGAAAAATTTCCCAAGGCGATAAATTAAATGTCGAATTTCCGCTTTCTCTCCAATTAACAATTAATCAATATCAATTATTATTGAAAATATTTTAAGTAAATACCGAATGTGTGGACAAAATAACAAATTTATTCATTTATTCTTTTTTTATCACTAAATAAATGGACAGTTAATGGAATCCAAAAAAGATGTAAAGATGTAATCATTAAAGTTATATATAGTAATCATTTAATATAACAATTTAGTCATCTTTTCAAATGTTCATCAAATGTGTGCAAATATTCTATATTTAAAAATCTTATATACAGTTAAGCGGCTCTCAAATTAACATCTCTTTTATGATTGGATTAGAAAAATTCATCTCAATTACAATATTTAAAATTCAAAAATAACAAATTATGTGAAAAAAAATATAATAATAATGTAATTTTAGACAATTCTTAAAAAACAATATTTTCTTTCTTATCAATAATAATCATTAGTTAATCAATTAATAGACAGTAAATGATATTATAATATACTGTATATAACAATGAGGTATAAATTGAAGAATCGTATCATAACTTTCTATTGTGTGCACAAAAATAATAGTAATGAATGAAATCTTTTTTATGGTTAAGAAAAAATAATATAATTAATGTTATAAACAAATATAATATTTATATATATATATTCAATAAAAATAATAATAATAATATGCAAGACTAGGGCCTAATAGAGAAGATAACCAAATCAGAACATATTTTGATTCACTCTCTAATTGATTAAAAATTATTTCGTTTTCTCAATATAACAGACATTCAATGACTTCAACTGACTTTTAATTGACTTTCATTTATATTCCATTAAATTCAATAAATTTGATTATAAACTCATAAAAAAATAAGAAGAAAAACATTCCAATCAATCGGTCGAAACAAATAAGTGATTATCACTTAAATCGGAGAAAGATTTTTATCTGTTAGTAACTCTTTATATAACATACTATAATATAATATATCGATATTACATAACAATAAGCTTTTATAGTAATAAATGAAATCGTTTTTCTTCTCATTCATAATCAGCACTTAATATATATATATATTTCATAATCAAAAACATTCAATAATTTTTTAGAATAATTATAATTTTACGGCACTTTTGTTTCTTTCATTGAATTTGTGAAAAAAGTTTTTTTTTGTTTGTTTCAAATGATTTATAATATTTTTTTCGATTTTCAATAGCAATAATTGTTATAATAACCAATAGTAATATATTGTACATTAAATATTCTTGAATTTAGGCAACATTAATATATTTAAATATATATATATTTCTTAAACAATTTTCTTTTTAGAACTTTTGTTTTCATTAATAATAGTAAATATAAGATTTGTTTGTATTTGTTAAAAATGATTTTATAATTAATAATCAATTAAATGATTAATATATTATAGCAATAGTAGTAATGAATGACAATTATATCGATAGTAGAAGTAAGAAATCAATAGTTTGAGTGCAAAATCACTTATATATCTATAATATAATTAGACTTTGAATTTTCATGAATGAAGAGAAAAAAGATGAGAAATTATTTGAAACAAATAAAACTGAAGAAAATATTACGTTTTCTTGTTTTGCACTTAACTCCCAATTATATAATAATTGAATTGAAGGCATAAATTCGGAATTAATAGACGCACTAATTGACTCTCACTTTTTGATTACAAATTGTTTTATGATTTTATACTGTTTTTTATTCAGTATTGACTATCAATTTTTAACTAATGATTTTGTTTAGGAATCTTAAAACTCTGACCTCTTTTTATCTGTAGTTTTCAATAGATTTTAGAGATTTCGAGAGTTTATTGAATTATATTTTCAAGTTATGGAAAATTTTAAAATCTATTATCAATTATTTTGTTTATTAATTATATTTAAATCTATTGATTGTATTTAATATTTCAATTGATTAGTTATTAAAGTAGTTTTGCCGAACTTTACTCATTAGAAAACTTTATTTATTTTGCGAAATATTTTTCAAATAATTTGTATTTTAGTTTTGAACTAACTTTGAGTAAAAAACACAAGACTTTCGTATAATTTTTCGAAAGGCATTGATTTGTAAAACGACTCAAACGAGTATTAAATCCATAATTTGTTTAAAAAAGAGTTGCCTTTAATTATTAATAATAATTGCATTTAATTTCTATGAAATAAATGCTTTCCTCAAAACATCTGATAACAGACTATTATTTTTCCCAAACATTTGTAATAAAAAATAAGTCAGAGTTTTATGATTTACACAAAAAATATGAAATGTTTTTTCAAGTGATAGGACTTTTAGACAAAAGATTTATACATTTAGTAATAGTAAAGGAATAAAATGGTTTAACAATTTTTTTCATTGCTTTATAGCAATTGTCTTCAGTTGTATTCAAGTAAACAATAGAAAAAATCTTAAATCAATGAAAAATTTGGAAACAATTGACAAATAATAACAACGAAATCAAACCTTAATTTCGATTTCATTTTTAATAAAGTTATATAAAAATGAATTCAACTATTGTTAAGAGTTTGAATGGGTTTTCGTGTGTGCCGTCAGATTTCCCCGATTAGCAAATCCTTTACCACAGGTTTCACATTTGAATGGCTTCTCTCCCGTGTGGACACTCATATGGCGTTTTACCGTTGATTTCTGGACAACAAAACAGTTTTTTATTATTACTATTTATATGATATTAAAACTAATCATTTTTGCGCAAAAATAGAAAATAGCTTTAAGGCATTGGAGGAATAATACAACTATCGATCATTTGATATTCAAAAGCCATCACATTCTGTTAATTTCACAACAATTTCATTAAATTTCATGAAATCAAGAAAATTCGTCAAAAGTTAACAAATTGTGAAAACAATCGATTTTATAATAGTCCGACTGAACACCCGATTCAATCGAGACCTGATATATATTGTGATAAAGCCCTGTCTCTAAACTACCTCTAATGTAGATTCAAACAAATAAAGTAATTGAATGAATACCTGAGAGAACTGTTTGCCACAGGTATCACAAGCGAATGGCTTCTCTCCCGTATGTGTTCTCATATGAATTTTGATGCGTTCCTTATCTGCGAATCTCTTTCCACAAGCCTTTACGTAAATAAATGAAATAAATATATCAGTTCTATAATGAAAAGTTCTATACAGTTGATTGGCCGGGTGTCTAACCTGACAGGGAAAGGGTCGTTCGCCTGTGTGTGACCTCATGTGACGAGTGAGTGATGTCTTCTGTGAGAACGAATGACCGCATAAATTACAAGTGAATGGCTTTTCTCCTGAATGTGAGCGCAGATGCAATTGATAGACGTTTTTTGAGGCCAAATGTTTGCCACAAAGAGCGCACTGAAACGGTTTGGCCGGATCTCCAGATAGTAGTGGAGCTAATTGTAACTTAACTCCAGACGAGCCTATCGTTTAAGAAAGAACAAAATTTAGACTTTAATTGAGTCGTATTGACAACAGCACCTGTAGTACCAGTGGTGTGGTGTTGTTCAACATTAATCTTATTTTTACTATTATTCTGACCAATAGTTTTGATCCGTTGAGTAAGACCTCTGTTGTGGTCGACAACACTCGTCACTACAGACACGGGTACAGCAGTTGGCTGTGTCTGCACTAAAGTAGTGGCAGATGTTATGCTTTGATTGTGATGTAGTGTTGGACGAGAGAGTGAAGGCACGTGTGACGAGTGCGCCGCCGATGAATGGCTTTGAGATAAGGTGTTGGCCGTAACGACCGGTTGAGTCAAACTATTCTTAACGCTCAGCGAAAGCGGTGTCTCTGAACTTATTTCATGTCCAGTCATTGAAGTTGTGGTCATTGTTTTGTGATAAGGGTTTATGAATGACAAGAGACCAGAGATGGCCGGATAGTCCGGATGGTTGGGAGGGATTGCGGTCGTAGTAATCAATTGACGCATCTTTTCTTCTTTGACCAGAGCAAGGGGTCCATCGAGTGCTACAGAAACTGATGGCATTAGACCAGAGAACAGGATTGGAGACACAGTAGTGAAGGGCGCAGACATATCTGTAAATCAGAGGAGATATTAGTTTGAGATAAGGATTAATAAAATTCAATTAATTTAAAAATTTAATTGAATTTAAACTGAAATAAAAAACTATTAAAAGACTGAGAATTTTGAATACGTGTTGGAAATGAATGCATACTATGTTGTAGTTTAGGCGCCGGCGTTAGTCCTGATTGTACTCTAAATGTCTGCGAATTATTAGATGAATGTTCGGAAATGTGTTGCTGTTGTTGTGTCAGATCGTATAACATTCCAGTGGACGGAACCGCATGTGATTGGGACGACATCTTTGATTGTGGCGCCACTGACGCCAATCCAGATGTAGTGAACTTTGCTTTCTTCGGAGGTAGGGTTAACTCATATTTTGGGCCAACAATTGTTGTGCTGTTCTTCGATATAAAAGTGGTTGGAGTGGTAGATATGACACATAGAGGAAAACCACGGACTTGATTGTTGGCCAGATTTGAGGTCCGAATGTTAACATTCATCGAATCCTTGTTATCGCGATTCAAGTTATTTAGAATCGGATTATTGTTGTCGTCATTCACTTTAGACAATCCAATGGTGTTGTCGGGGATGTTGTGTTCAGACATGGATTCGCTGTAAGACATCGGTTCACTTTTGACGACAACAGATATCGATTGACGCGATGTTTGATGTAGTGATTGGTCTGAGGTTTCGACCACTGGTACCAAATTGGTTAATGTGTTCATCTCTGGCAACGGTTGACTGTTCTGCACCGGCTGTAGGGGTGGCGGAGGCGGCAAAACATTTGACATTTGATTCTGTGATACAATATCTGGCATTAACTCATTTGGGTTTGTGTCAAACACTGTTATGGAAGTGGCGGTCGGGGGCGCCGGTGCTGGCGGTAACTGACTTTCATTAACAATTGGCTGCTGTTGTACTAGAGGTTTGGGTGCAAGTCTTTGCTGTGACTGAAGTGCTTGGAGTGTTTGCTGTTGTATTTGTGACATCGAGTGCTCTGACGGGGGTTGCGATTGTTGAACATCAGGTGCTGACGTATAGACCAATTGGTCAATAGTGGTCTGCAATTGATTGCTATAATTGAGATTAAACTGTTGCTCAGCCGTGGCCTCCAATTGATTGGTGGCCGCAGTCGACGACTGTTGCGCTGGTATTAATTGCGGCGTTTGTGGCAATGATTTTATTAAATTCACTTCCGATTGAGTCAACGACACAGCATTGGTTAGGGTTGGAATGGGTTTTGCATTCATGTTAATCGTTGCTTCAATTTTATCCAACGGAACAGATGCCGACTCAATGTCACCGACTTTTTCTTCTTCAACCGGTAGTAAACCTTCGATTAGAAAAACATATTTTCATTTAAGAGTTCATTGACTAACAAACAAATAAAACGAAATAAATATCAAATCAAATACAAAACCCATCCAACACTACGAATAACATATAAAACTAATTATCAAAACAAAATTGAGTTTAAAGCAAATTTTCCAATAATATGCTATTTAGTTGGAAAACCCAATTAATATTAGTGCACAACTTATCAATAAAATAGTGCAAAATTTCTAATTAATGGTTAATTATTTCAATGATTTTAAGTTTAAATAATTTACAAATTCTTTAAAAAATACTTTTCAAAAAAATGGAGTGAATTATAAATAAATCTATTAATTAATTAAAATATTATTTATTAAAAAGTAATTCAATACTTAGCGGAAACTCCCCGGGAAGGGCTGTTGGGATTCCACTCTCATCTGTAGGCATAGGCCCGGGAGGAAAGTTAACACTTGGCGGAGGAATGGCATCGAGTAGTTGTTCCTGAAGTGCCGGCTCTATTCCCAGAACAGGCAGAGGACCGTCTGAGGCAGCGGTTGACATATTGGGGTTGGAGAGGACAGGAGCAGTCATCTGATCCATTGCAGCATTGAATGCAGCCGTAGTGATAGTGGTGTTGACAAATGCAGTCGTGTTCTCAAAGGCGGACATAATAGGCATTTGTGCCGACTCTGAATCGGTAGTCATTGTAATCGACTGATGTTCCATTGCGGCGATGGGAGAGGCGGCCGGGGTTTGAGGCGCTGAACCAGAAGGACCATTGATTACCGGCTCAAATATGTTTGAATATTGCACATTATTATTGGTCACCACTTCCATCATCTCTGGTTTGGGTGCCATCGATGGAACCAATGTCTCATTCGTTGGAATCTCTATTGAAGGCTCTATTGATTCGCTTGTGATTGAACTCATCTATAATTATAATAAATAAACAAAAATTAATTAAAATTGTTATTAAATATCAATTTTATATCAATTATCAAAAATTTGCTTTCATTTCAAAAAAAGAATATTTGATAACAAAAATAAGATTCAAATTCAATGTCATTGCCGTCAAAGAGCTATCAATTAATAAATAAAAATAAAATAAAGACAACAAAAAAGTAAAAATTGACCCAAAATAATAAGCAATAAAAAGACCGCAAACCTGTTGAATAAGAATTAATTTAGATTCAGGTACAGCACCGGACACTCCATCAACAGTTGGCAGAGACGTGTCGACAGCTATTAATCGATTGGATTCGAGTGTCGACACATTGGGAACGGGAGGCGTCAGATCGGAAAATGTCAGTTCTGTCGGCTGACACTCGTTGAGACTATTAGTTTCGTCCGATTTATAACTATTTTGTCCGAATGTAGTAAACAATTGGTTATCGTTTTGATTATATGAAACAAGAAGTGAGGCATTAGTATAAGGATTTACAACAGTTCCGGCACTTGTATTGACTGTTTCGGCCGACACTGTATTAATAGGATTGTCGGCATTTTGAACCGACTGTGCCATTACAGCGGCCGAAGACTTCATTAACTCATCCAATTCTGGCATTTCTTTACACTTCACTAATGACTTATTTTTGTGTTTAAAAATATAAATCTCTTTTGAAATAACTCTTAAATATATATCTATTTGTTATAAAAAACAAATAATTCTTTCCAAAAAAAACAACTAATTTATAAAAAAAACAAAACAAAACTTTTAAAAAATCAATTCTCAAATCTAAATAACAATTAATAATAAACTTCTAATAAATCGTTTCATTTTTGACATTTTCTTTCGCTTTCAATAGAAAAAAGATTTTGTTTCAGTAATAATGACTTCAAATATAAATCAATTTTATAAATCACTTAAACAAATGAATAGAAATAATTTTTTTTTTATAAACTTATAAAACAAAACACAAAAATTGCAAAAAAAACGTCTTCTCGTCCCTCAAAACACTCGTATTTTTTAAATCACTTTTTCAAATAACAATTGTTTTTAATCACAATTTAATTAAATGTCTTTTTTCTTTTGATTTGAATGTTTTGTTTGTACTTAAAAATTAATTATGAATTCAATTAATAAACAATTTCTCTGCTGTTGTCGTCGGTGTTATCGGTGTTATTGGTCTTTGTCTTCAGCTATCGGTTAATCAATAATAAATTGCACTTTCGTTTCATTACATTATAATATCAATCAATTGATAATCAATTTACGAATCGATTCTTAACTTTTTGTTTCTCTTCTGATTCAACAAAATTATTAATATATATATAAAAAACTGAATTTAAAAACTTTTTAAATCAAATCCACAGAAAACAAAAAAGTGTTTTTACTTTTAAATTCAAATCTAAAAGAGAAGAAACAAAAGGAGAGAAATGAATACAAAAATATACTATTATTTAAACATTAGTTCTTCACTGAAATCAATAGATAAAACATGAAAATCAAAACATAAGCATTAAATATAAGATAAAACACAAGAGAAAAAAATTTATTTAATAAATAGTTAAAAGTAATTAAATCTCTATTTATATAATCGCTTAATAAATAACTCTTTTTATTTATGAGACTTTTCTCCGCTTTTCTATGCATTACTAATGAATTCAATGCTTAAACACATTTTTAAGATTCAGTTATTGTAAACAAATCGCGAAATAAATAATGAAAACAAGAGAATTAACGCAAATAATTGTTTCAATATTTTCAATGTTTACTTACATTTACAGTGGATTTAGTTGTCTATCGTTTTCAATACAAATATATTTTTCTCTTATTTCTATTACTTGTGTTGTATTTAACACTAATGGCATTAAAACAAGTCTTATATAATAAAAACATTTTTCTATTATTTCTCTTAAGTCTTAATTCAAAAGCCCTTATTATAGTTGTGTTGCTTTAGTTTTGCACATTAGTGGTCATCCATTCCGTACACCATCTGCGCGAAGGACATCATCATTGATAATATTAACAGACATTGTATTGATAGCTGTGAACAAAATACCTTCACATTCACTACAATACCAATTAACACCATTTCCGGAGTTTAAGTACTTTTTTCTCTCTCATCCGACAATCAAACTCTAAGTGCAAACTCATATTACAGTCTTATGTTATAATGAAGTCTCTTATATACTATGTTTAGAAAAGGGACCAAATATTGGGTCATTAATAATGAAAGTAAATTTTGTTTTTCTTTCCATTCACTTCTATAGACTTTCAATAGAAAGTCAATCTATGAGTCATTTCAATGTTGAATAGAAATAAAAGTTATTAAGAATTTAAAGGGAAAACGTTTTTTTTGGGTAAAAAAAGTTTTTCCAAGATTTTTCATATTATTTTGCGCTTCATTTTATGCATGTTATTTTTAGAAATGGTATTTTTCAGCATTAATACAACAAGATTATTGTTATATACGTCGTTCTGACGAATTATTTAAAGATGATCTGTTAGAATTTACAAAATAGCCCCTCTCCTATTTTATGTTCAGGCATTTAAAAATTACGTTCTCTTATTTGATGTTTCCCAAGGATAAGCAAGCTTGATTTGTCAGTGAGAATAAATAGTGAAATTATTTCCAAAATACTTCCTAATGCTCAAGTATTTGCACCTGATTAAACTGCAACTCATGTTGGATTAAAAACCAATTGTTTGAATATGTTGGAATAGCATGCGGCTTAAGGGAGATTCCCCACCTTGGCTCCACCCATATGGTTGAATCCTCCATAAAGAAAGCACATGATAGTTCACCAGTTTCTATTGCTCTTCAATGAGTGTGATATGATAGTGCTGTGCGCGTATAGGACAGGAGCGCACGTATTGACTGAATCTCATAACGCCTTCCCTTCGAATGGGGCGCGTACTTGTTGGACATGACGTAATGCTCATTCCAACATTGAACAATTACCCGAACTGCGGAGATGTCTAGTGTTAGTGCGGAGAACACCCTATTATACTGTATTAGTTGGATTGCAATGTGCAGACATGCTGTTCCACATATCCAGTATATACTGTAGTTATATATACTTTATGTGTATTTAATCCGAATAAAAGACATTTAATTTGATTGATTCCAACACTTGATTATTGTCTGAATTGCGAACGCAATCACAACAATCGACGGAATAGACGGTTGGGTTGAATGCCGTTATTTATTGGCAAATAAGGCAATAATCCATTGCAGAGCCGATCAGTATTTCCTTCTCCGCCCAATTGTTCCATTGAATCAGTTTTGATAGTCTTTTATATGACTTATTGAGTAAATGTATGTCTCTGTCGGCTGTTATGCCGTTGTAGTCATTGTTTGGCCAATAGTTGACTAATTGATGTGATTGTGGTTTAAATGTATTAATGAGTGTATAATAGACTGCAATTGTCTATTGTGTTGTGCACTACTCTAGTGGTCGTGTGTTTATGTGAACGTAGTTTGTGTTCGAAGCCATGCTTTCAGATCTATAGAGAAATAATTGCTCAAAAACACACAAATCCTTATTCATTGAATCATTCGTACATTTATTTACAAACGACTGACTGACTGTATGGCGAAGACGTCGCCAAAGATAGTAAAGACATTGACTTAATTGTATTGTTTTTGTGGTTAAGTCGCGACAAACTATAGTTCAATGCAATCAATGCCATTGGAATCGGGTATGAAATGAATGCTTTAATACAATTACAAGTAATTTACGTCATTAGACATAGCCTTCATTGAGTGGAGGACTAAGTGTTGGACTAATAGACTTGAATTTACAACAGTTTCCACACTCTTCTCGAGTGTGAGACTAGTCTATGGTATCTGTGCTCTGATGTGAGTCAATGGAGAGACAAATGCGTGAAAATGATTGTAAAATTAAGTGTATTTCAGAGAAAGAATTGATATTAAGATTTGATTGGAAACACATTACACATACACTCGCATAGTGTGCAGACATAGTGAGAGCACAGGAGCAAAATAACAAAACTCTTGTGCTCTTGTACTGCTGCCACTAGTGACTAGTGTGTAGTGTACGGTGTGTTCCATATGGAGTTGCATTCGATGCCAAATACTGCTGCAATCCTACAACAGATCCAATAACACAAACACAAACTATTTGTGTGACTCTTCTCCACTCTATTGACTACTACTGACGTTCACATGATATTTGGTCTCTATTTCTATCCATTCATATACTCCTTTCATACTCTACTATAATATAATACAATTTTCCGATTGAATATATAATTTGTGTTTTACTGTACTTTTTATTTAATTAACATTTTCTCCTAATTATTGAATTTGTGTTTTATCTCTACTTCTATTTTAAGTATAACTTCCTTTCGATTCTCTCATTGAATAACATATTTGTTATATTCTCTAACGAAAGCGTAGTTTTAGTTATTTAAACGCTGTGTTTGTTGTAATCGTCAGGTAATTTAAAGAACCCGTGGACTAACTCAGACCACAATTTAGCCGATTGTGTGATAAAGAGTCCCTGGAAGAACTCGGCGCCCACTCCGGCCAATTGTGTGAATTCGGTGTCAGCACAACCGCAACACAACAGCACTCCTAATGTACATAAAAACTCAGCGAAGGTTTGTTACAATTTTATAGACTTATCACTCGATTTTGTTCGACATTTAATAGTTTGGCTTTTTTTTAATCAAATTAATAACTATTTGTTAGTCACAACATGTTTTTTGAACACTATTTCAGACTGTGCTGAGTGTATATCATTACCTCTCGAACACAATTATCTGATTAAAGCATTTTTAAACTACAGTATATATATGTATATACGGTATATATATATATCCAACTCATATGTCCTTCAATTTTAAGTTTTCTCACTTTTATATTTCAATGCTATTGGATTTGAAAAGTCCTGAAATACTGAAATATATATACTTTACTTTTTTTTCTTCATTTTTTTCACTCATTCCTCTCCAACTTTCCAAACCTCAACTCATTTGACTAAAAAATTCTTTTCTCCAAACGTTTTGTTTAGAAATAAATGGAAACGATATTCAATTTATTCTCTAATTTCAAACTCCATTTTGTTTGTCATTAATTATTTGTAAACTATTTGTTAAAATAATTAAATCGTTTGTATATTTATTTATTGACACTATTAGGCAAATGTTGCGATTAATGATATAAACGATTGGCCAACCCTTACCGAAGTACATAAAACTGAGGTAATGACCAAAATTGTTGTCTTTTCGGTTAACATTTAATTAAACTTAAAATATTTTTCTTTTATTTATAAATTGAAAAATATTTGTTCAGACATTAAAACGCAATTCAAACGCTGACGACAGCCTAAATAACAGTGACTCAGTTGCGGCGTCAGCCGAACCATCAGTGCCTTCAACTCCAAACAAATTAGCAAATAATCACATTAACGACTCCACACCGCCATCAGTAAACTCGATGTCATCATTAAATCAAAATCATTGCAATTCTATTCGCGACGGCTCTCAAACATCACAACCCCAGTCATCACAAGACGACGAGGACTCGGCTAAAGAGAACTTTGACAGAGAATATACGGGACACTCATCCGGACCCGGAACTGATTCGACCACTACTACTCCTAAATCTGCCAAAAAGAAAGGTAAGCTTTGATAAGAATTTTATTATTAATGTTATCATTAAATGTATTTAAATCATAAGGAATTTGAATCATATTTTTTCATATATTTTGTTGTTTTGGATGATCTTATTTACACAAATTTGATGTATTCTCTCTTGTATTTTGAACACAACCGGAGAATCAGTTCTCTAAGATATTATTGTCTCTCAACTCGACCTCCATTTTAATTATATATTGATTAACAGATCGGAGTTATTTAGAATTGAGTCCAATGAATATCATTTAAATACTAACTTTTTATCGATTGTCTTATATTCTAATTTACGTTTTATTTCTTATTATTTTTGCATTAATTTTTTGCGAATTATTTTTAATCTTCTATTTCCTTGTTTTGGCTCTGTTTTCAACTACAGATAGAACAGCAAAACGAGTGAGACTTTTATTTATTACTAAATAAAAAACACTTTTAGTTATAACTAAATTAATTTTATTTTCTGATTTTTCATACATTAACTACAGATGTCTTCGGGTTTTATTTTAAAAATTTTGACCCAATTTTGTTATTTGTATCCATAAGTACTGCAGAAATATTCGAGTGTTTAAAATACAACTTTTCTCTGCTATACTGTAGTTATCTCTCGGTTTTTATTTTATTTTTGCTTTACTTTTACACTTTCACCCAATCCTTACTATAATTTCTTTGACTCGTATTAACTATTCTTCGCTTTTATTTTTTTAACGACATATTATTGTATTATTTGTATTGTTTTTGTTCATCGAATTTGCAAATTGATCTACAATTGGTTCACAACTCGTTTTCAATGTTGGTTTGAATTTTGACGAATTATTATATTTTTCTTTGTTTAAACACAAAACTAGTTTCAAAAGTTTATTTAAAGGAATTTATTAACAGATTTCACTCGTTTTTAATTCTAAAGTCAATTGTTTTGTATTTCAAGTTTTCCTTATATTTGGAAATTTTTAGACAAAAAGATAATTCAATCCTTATTTTAAGTCATTTAAAAAATAAAATATCCTTTAATTTAACTCAAAATTACAAAATTTTATTTAATGACTTAATAATAGTTTCTTTTATTTAATAATTACTTAATTATTAAATAATTTTTATTATCTTTTAATTACTAAATAAAAGGTCCCAAAAAGTGGGTGCCGTTAGAGATCGGACCTCCGCCACAATCTAAACCTCATAGGAGTAAAAGCTCTGCGAGTGCTCGGGAACGACATGAAGAGACTCGTGAGCGACAACACAGAGACCGTCCGTCAGACCGTCGGCGCGAAAGACGCGAAGACCGTTATGACTATCACTCATCCGGTGCTGAAAACTATCACTCAGACGACCACTCGAAAGGTCATCGAAACCCAGATCATGACAGCTCTTCTGCCCATTACGAGCCACGACAGCCCAATACAGGCAATCGCAGAGGTCGAGGACGTGGAATGCGTGGCAGCCGTTCCTTCAAAGGAGGGGACGTTCAGCGGTCGCGTTCCCAAACGGATCAACACCACGAAGACTACCCGACAGACATTGCCTTTTACGTGGATTACTCTCCCGTAGATCTGACGGGCATTCAAGTGACGCCTTTTGTTCCCTTCTATTCGTTTAACAATCCATACCTTGGATTAGACGCCGAAACCCTCAAAGACTACATCAGAAAACAAATCGAGTATTACTTCAGTGAAGAGAACCTGCAAAGAGACTTCTTTCTCCGGCGCAAAATGGACGCCCAGGGCTTTCTCCCCATCTCTCTGATCGCCTCATTTCATAGAGTGCAGGCGCTCACCCAAGACGTCCAAATGGTTATCGACGCCTTATCTGATTCCACTGTAGTCGAAGTGGTTGAAGGAGTCAAAGTGAGGGCACGAGTCAATCCAGAGAAGTGGCCACTCGTGAGTGATCTGTTCACCCGTTTTGTCATTAGATTTGTATTAATTTGTTTTGTGGTGTAATTGCATTAATAGATCGACAATTTGAGTGCAGCCGCGGCTGGTCTTCACGCGAACGTTCCCGCTTTCATTCCCGGCCAACCTTATGGGTACGGCTATGGATACGGTGACCCCTCTATCAATGCTTATGGCGAAGAGGGCGGAACCGATGCCGATAACGAAGCCGACAATGAAGACAATCGCAATGACAGCGCCCAGAGCTTAAACAGTACTTCAAAAGATGGCGACAAAACCAACGGTATGTGAATTATGTGTTTGTTTAATATTTGATTCAATTAAATGATGAAACGCTTGGAATTACCGTTTGATTAAAATGATAATAGACTCCAATGGCTGCTGTGTTTTCTGATTATTACTAAAGTCTTATTTCATAGTTTTTTAATTTTAGTTTGAAATTTAATTCTATTTTGTGTTTTTGGACAGATGTGTACAAAACTAAGGGACCACAAAAAGTTAGTTCACCGAAACCCTCAGCCGATAAGTCCTCAACTTCGGCTCCGGTCAATGATATCACTCAACAAAACAATGAGAACAGTCCTAATGAAGATCCGGTGCCTTCAAACCAGTCCAAAGAAGCGGTAAATGCATCGAAAGAGCAAAAGTCAGTACAAAACAGACATTCGTTGAATCACAAGCCAAACGATGTGAGCACTGATTGGAAAGAAGTCAAATCAAAAAAGTTTAAATCCCGTACTAAACAGTCGTCACACGACTCGTCACTATCAGACAGTTTTGGCGGACATAAGAATAGAAATGTAGACATTTCTGTAGAAGAGTTGGCCTTTCAGTTCGACGAAGACATAAACCCAAATCAGTTTACGAATGGCCGCAAAAACCAGTTCACGAGTTGGTCGGACGAGGACTCGGACTATGAGATCAGTGACAACGAAGTGGCGCAGCTTATTGTCGTCACACAAACAATGGCCGGAACTCGGATTAAACATGAAGGCTATGACAGGACTGGCGATTGGTCTACACGAGTGAAATTGACTCAGGAGTTATCGAAAGTCATAAACGACGGACTATTCTATTACGAACAGGACTTGTGGGGAGTAATCGACTCAAAAGACTCGAAGCCACACAAGACGGTTGAGTTGATATCGCAGGAGGCGTTCGAAAAGTATGCACCGAATAAAACACAAAAAATTAGAGGCCAACCCCCTCCTCCCCCACCGCCAACCTATGAAGAGGAGTCCTATTTGGAAAAGATTGCTTCGGGTGAGTCATTCGGTCTATTCTTATAATAATTGTTATTTTAGTGTTGACTTAAATGATGAAACACTTGGAATTACCGTTTGAACAATTCTTTGATATCAAACACCAATGGCTGCTGTGTTTTCTGATTACTGATAATTCTCTTTAGTGCTTAGTTTTGATAATAAATTTTCCGAAAATATTTTAATAAATCTCGAGTTTAATATAAAATTCTTAATTGTTTTGAATTTTATGAGTCAAACGAATGAATCGTTAGTTTTTTATTATAATTATGCGAATCATTGTTTACAATAGAAAACGCAATTTAATAATAATTGTGAACTAATTATTAGACGAAAGTTAATTATGTTTTAAATATACAAAATAATCAACAGGTTCTCCAACAGCCACTTCTGTTCCGGTAGCGGCACCCGAATCAAGAACTCCAAAGACTCCTCGCATGAAGTCTCCCATATCCGACCCACGTTTCTATCCGGCACCTGAACCCCAACAGCCAGTCGATAGGGGAACGCCTCGTAAACAGAAGACGAAGTACTCGTCAAACCCGCCGATCGAACATCACGTGGGATGGGTTATCGATTCGCGTCAACATCCGCCCCAACCCTCTATAGACTCATCTACGGACACGACCTATGCCGCCGTCACCTCTCAATTGTCTACTAGTCTGGGCTCAACGCCTCAATCACTGCCATCATTCGAGCACCCGTCACATTCACTTCTCAAAGAAAATGGTTTCACACAATTGGTTTATCATAAGTATCGGTCCCGTTGTCTAAAAGACAGGAAGCGTTTAGGTATGACATCAAGAGTTGAGCTTTAATTTAATACAATGTTTATTAATCAACGCTTGCCTTTTGTCTGTTGACGTCTAGGAGTGGGTCAAAGTCAAGAAATGAATACACTCTTCAGATTCTGGTCTTTCTTCTTGAGAGAACACTTCAATAGACGAATGTATGAAGAATTTGTGCGAACGGCCAATGAAGATGCAAACGCCGGATATCGATACGGATTGGAATGTCTTTTTAGGTACTATTCCTATGGTCTCGAAAAACATTTTAGACAAGAATTGTTTGAGGACTTCCAAAACGAGACCATTAAAGACATTCAGTCAGGTATACAATCAATTCAAGCATTGTTTTCGTCTTTTTTGTATTTATATAACAATTACTTTGTTTTTGTATTTTGTTTACTAAAATCCATTCGACTTTTACAGTCATTTAATTTATTAATTTTAATGATTGTTTACGGAATGAATGGTATATTAAAAACCTGTTTATAATTCAATCCTAAACTAACGTCAGTGTTAAGGATTGGCCGCAACTCGTTTACAGTTGAGTAATTAATTTTATTTTTTCAATTTTAGGCCAATTGTATGGTTTAGAAAAATTTTGGGCTTTCCGTAAATATTATAAAAACTCATCGGCACTGAAAATAAATGCATTTTTAAAACAGAAATTGGATGACTATAAGACTGTGGATGACTTCAGATTAGATGTAATGTTGATTTGATTTGTTTATAGAACTAGTATTTAATCTCTTGTTTGCACTTAAGGCCGAAATCATTGCTCAACGCGAACGCGAAACTCAAAATAAAAGAGAAGAATATAATAACAAATCTCGTCATAAAGACCCGAAACAAAAGGATAGTTTAAGAGAATCTTCCGGTAATAAAAGTGATATAAGACATAATAACGGCAGCACAAGTGCTTCAATAGGTGCCGATAGGGGTTCCTCTTCTTCGGCGCACAATAAACGCCGAACTAATTACGAAAATAGTAGACAACGGGTGGACAAGGATTCGGATGAAACAAACAAAAGTGATAGAAGTCATAAGACTGAACGTCAAAGACGTCAACAGCAAAGACTCTGAAGTAGTCTTTTTTAGTTATCATTTTTAAATTAACGCTTTTTTGATTAGTGTTTATAATAATATGCAAAACAAAGAGCAAAAGGTTTTTCTTCAAAACTTCAAATTAGTTCTTAATATTTAAATTGAAATTTTAAAAATTATTAGTTTTTTCAAATTCAGGTCAAAAGTTCCGTAGAATTAATTAAATTAAATAATTAATTATTACATAATAATAGCCTTTCGGATCGTAAATACTTTAATCGAATTGAATTATTATTTTTTGAGTTTTTTAGACTAATCTCGAAGCGCTTTAGACTTTTTAAATATCTAATTATTTTTCAGTAAAATTGTTTTCTTTTATTTCTGTAAAAGGTTTTCGATTTTTTTCTGATTTCTTTTTTAATCGACTTTTTTTGCAGAGAGTGTGTGATAACAAACAAAAATTGAAAACAAAACAAAAAACAAATCTATTATATAATTATAACAAAATATTTAGACAAAAAAATTTCATAAATTCTTTAAAAGCCTATTCTATCCATTCGTTAATTGTTTCTGTTTTTCATTATTTAAATGATTGAAATTTATTTGATTACTGAAACGAATAGTTTATTTCTCTTTCTATCCCTTCCTTTTTAATCGTCAGCTCTTTTTATTTTAATAATCATTAATTGAATTTTTACTATATATTGAATTATTATTAATTATTTGCTTATAATTATTATTCGACTTATTATTGATTATTTGATTTTGAATTTATCCGAACTGTTCCGCAGGCTTTATATAATACATATGAATATATTTATATTATATATGAGAAGACTCACTCACTCCTAAATCTCGGGCTCAATACGAATCACAATTTTTATGTCCAAATCCAGTAATATTTGTGTCGGTTTTTGCTTCAAAATAACTGCTCTGAGCTCTGAATGAAAAGAAATTTTAAGTTTTTTTTCATACATTATATTATAATTAATTATTAAAAAAAGCAAAGTTTTACAGACAAAAGATTTTTCTATACAATTAAATATATATATATATATTATATATAATATTTTTTAAAAAACAATTCTCTAATTAAAGCAAATCTATTGAAACAAAAAAAATATATTAAAGAAAACTTTTAATCAACAGATTGTCGTCTCTATTGAACACATGTTTTTAACTATTATTATAAGAAGAAAAATACTGTTTATATATATAAATATAATTGATTTCCGAATTTACTCATTGTTAGAATGAATTTTTCTGTTTGTTTTTTGATTGTATAAAATTGATAATTTTTTTTCATTTAGGAATTTAGTATTCATTTTCTGTTTACTTTTTTATGTATACTTTTCCTCTTTTGTTAACCATTAATATCGAAGCCGAACAACAGATAGTTATGCAATGAATCGATGACTTCTTTTTCAAATGACCAATAAGTTTATATATATATTGAGATAAATAATTAAAAGACAATACATTCAAAAGAAAGTTTATTTTTATGATTATATTAGTAAAAAAGTGGAAAGGTATTTAAATTCTTAGAAATGAAATTTAAATCCAATCAATTCTTAATTATTCTTTGATTTGTGTGTTATATCAGTTGTAAAACCAAAGAATAAGTGTTGAATTACGCTATCAATTAGAATAAATAAATTGCATTAATTTATATATTAAAACAAAACAAATTACAGAATTGATTAGATTTTAGATTTCATTTCATTCTTTCACTCAATCGTCGAGTTTTTTTCTAATATAATCTTAAGTTTTTGCTCACTTTATTATATCGTTTATATGACTGAATAGTATTGTAGACAATAATAAGTGCCGACAATTTGATTGTCCAGTGCTTTGATATTAATGGTTAAAGTTTATGATATTGTTGTGTGTAAATGTTCCTGTTCATTGGCCTCGAACATAGCGCAAGGGCTCTATCATCGGGTCTCGTGTGCGGAACAGTTATATAATTTATTGTATATTATTTACAAAAAAAAATTTAGAATTTTTTTTCTTTTTTTTGGGGAATTTATTTTTTTTCGATTTAATTATTATATAATTTTTTGAAACAAAAAAAATATTTTTAAAAAATATACAAAAAAAAATGCGAAAAATTTATAAATTCTATTGTAACACAAAATGTAGTTTTAAAAAAATTGTTGAAAAAAATATAATTAGGTTTCTCATCATGTCTTTATTGGGATATTATAAATGAATTTAATAAATATTGAATAAATAAAAATTAGATTTGAATTCAATAAAACAATAAAAATAATTGAAAAAAATTTGAATAAAAAGTTATATAATTGTTAATATGTGCTTTGTCAAATTGTATTGCTTATTTAAAATCAGTGTTGGTGAGTTCTTGTTTTATCACCCTTTTTAGTTGATTTTTAAGTTTTTTTATTTAATAAATATAAAGTATCTGTCACATTTGGGACAAAATGGTAATTTTAGCAATAGTTATTACCTTTTTTGGACTTAAGCATGGAGGTAAGCATGAAACTTCGGATTTAACCCTGTTGCAGGTATAAAATATTACATTGGAATTTTGTGTGCAAAGTATCAGGGTGTTGTTTCAGCAAATTTTTGAAGCAGGCTGAGATACTTTGCCGTACATCAACTTAAACAAGCCATTAGAGTGGGTATTCTCAGTGCCTCTCATTTGTATTCTTCTACAATTCAAAAATTCCAAGATGAGGGAACATAACCTCGAAGCTACTCCACAGCATTAGCTAATAAAGTTAATTACTGTAAAAGTCTTAGTCTAAAAGCGTGCGAAAGTACCCCTTCCAGGGTTGTGGATTACAGCATGTGCAGCATGTCAACCAAACTAAATATGGTTAATATGTGTACACGTTCGTTTCACCTAGAATAGTTATATGTAAAATAGTGACATCTAGAATAGTTGCATCTAGAATAGTTACAATTAGAATAGTCATATCTAGAATAGTTACAATTAGAATAGTCATATCTAGAATAGTTACAATTAGAATAGTCATATCTAGAATAGTTACAA
>JAQFXN010000490.1:0-21606 GCA_034693365.1 Liacarus xylariae | reverse complement strand
AGCGGATTCCATTATAGTCCACTTTTGAACTACTCCCCCTCCCCTACCTGTGTGGACGTCCTTAAAGTATCGCCCCTTACTCTTAACTGTATTATTAATACTTCAGTTATTAAATTGAAAATAATAAAAACTTTTATGAATTGATCAATGTTAAATAAATTTTATAAATATATTCAGCAAATAATCAGAACAAAAAGGATTAAATAATTCTAATAGTTAACATTGTGTTGAAACTTTTATCATTCATATGATTTGGACTTGAATTGAATGTGTGCTTTTGATGTTAATATTCTGTACTTTCATTGTATTTTATGAATTATTGCAAACAGGCCTTACTCAAAACTATTTCTTTTAATAATTAATATTGTCAATATGGAAAAATGAAAGATTTTAGTTACAGTATAACAAAACCTTAACTACAATTTATATACTATTAGTTTGCATGGTCCATTATCATATCGGGTCTGGGTATAAGGCCAACAATCTCGGACTTCCAATCTGTCCTATCAAACTCCATATTCTGAATTCCCACCTGAGATACATCCAATTGATCTCATAAACATTCCAGGTGCGATCTCCATATACTATAATCAAACTCGTTTATAAAGAGTCCGCTTATAAACAGGTATACAGTCACCTGGTGTCAATTGTTTAAATTCGTTAGTTTATTATATCTCGAAATATCATATTTGAAAAGAGTGCATATAAACTTAAGATTATTTAATCTATCCAGCTAATACACTACTTTCATGTTGTTTCGCGTTATTTTATATTTTTTAAGTAATTAGTGACCGAAAGCTTAATTGTAATATTAAATTATTTGAAATATAAATTTTGTTTAAAGAGTTTCTATGAATTACTTAGTTTTTATATTAAATTCATTTGTTGCTATCGTCCACTGATTACTCAAATAATAAAAAATTAAGCAAATTAATAAAAAGTAGTGTATTAGCTGGATACATTAAATAATCTTGAGTTTATATGCACTCTTTTCAAATATGATATTTCGAGATATAATAAACTAACGAATTTAAACACTTGAGGCATGAATCCAGATTGATTAGCACATGCTGAATCTATTGGTAATATTTTCTAACTCTAATATTAATTTCATAGTTGATTTTGTTTTCACATCCGCACACTATATATATGCGGATATAAATTAAAAAAGTTATAAATTTCACAGTAAATCCGACAAGGTTTTAACCAACTCCATAAGGTGTTTATACAATATATATATTGTTAATTTTTAAAGTTGTGGTAACAATTAATCAGCTTTGATTATTTAGCTTGCGAATATTATACATTAAATAATTGTTATTTGAACTTGGTCAAGTGGCACTTGGTCAAGTTAGCTCCTACCACTATTATACTCAGTTATAACAATCCGTTCGAAATCAAATGACAGAAACTTAAATGAATAAAACTTTTTCTAAAGTAATCAATTAGGGTACTTTCCACCTTATGGAGCGGGTTAAAACCTTGTCGGATTTACTGTGAATTTATAACTTTTTAATAAATCAGAAGGGGGTAACCAAAAATTTTAAAATGAATTATCTGAATCTTTATGTTTGATGTTTTATGAATTCTGATAACTCCTACAAGAATTAACTGCTTCTGATAACTACCAGTTGGAGAGAACTACTGATACTTCATCAAGTTTAACTTCTTTTCAACGATTATTCTATTTAGTTATTACACATACAAGTTAAAACAAGTATCAAATAAATACTATGATGTATATTATTATATTTTGATGCAATTATATTACACTGTTTAGCAAAGGGATAGCCAGACTCAGAGTGTGCCAAAATAGCACCTTAGTGTTAAGATATCGCCGAAATAATTAATTCAGGTTACTTTACACTTTATTCAAGGGTGTATTCTTTTAAAAATAAAATTCAAATTTTTTTTGGTAGGGATTAAAAACTCATCGGATTTCATTGTAAGATGAAAGCTTTTCGAAAACGAAGGTGGGGGTTTCTCAAACTACACCTTCATGATTGACCTCTTAAACTGTCATGAATAGTACACTGAATTGATTATTTCGGCGATATCTCAATTCTAAGGTGCTTTATCACACTATCTGAGTCTGGCTACCCCTGTTTAACTTAAACAACATGAGCAATAAAATTTTAATTTTTGAAATTTACTTTTTAACCTAATCTATGTGTACATTTTGATTACTAAGTTACTATGTTTAATTTATACTATGTCAAAAAGAACTTTTAAATTACTAAACTAAAGTAACATTTATATTTTATTTGTCATGTGTTCTATTCTATTCTCGATGTAATTAAACTAAATTATTATTGAGATATAATAAAATTGATTTTCCACTACAGTGTTGCACAATATTAATTATTGGAATTTGAAATGGAAACAAATAAGATGCTTAATTATAACACAGCATGTATTTCAATTTATCGCAAATGGATTATTCTTGCTTGAGCTTGATACCGAATTTAATACTCATTTCTAAAAGAAAATTTTAAAAGTTTTATATTTAGGTTATTTAAACACAAAATATTCAGTAATAAACTATAGATTTTCATACAATTTTAAATCTGACAAAATTTAATACTTAATATCTTAAAGTAATAAATTAAATTAGATTTCATATTAGATATTTATATTCCATGTCAGGTAAACCCTTTATATTCACTAATAGTTAATAAGATAATTAAATTTAACTTATCCCAAAAAAAACGAATTTGCTTGTCATTCCTAGCACTTATACATTTAGATGGCTTATCGCATTTGTTTAGCACTGTAAATGTATCTGATAAAATTTATGGTTTCAAAGTTTTATCGGTTTTATTTTTGTTATTATTTGATTTTTCTAATAATATTAATTTAAATAATAATTTAACTTTCGTTAATAGCGAAAGAATAAATTATATATTTTTAATACTGTATGTGCTGGACTGCCTTAAATTACAGAATTTTAACCGCTTGGCTAGTTATGAATAAACGAACGTGAATTTTTTAAAACAGTTTAAAACTCGATATTAAATGTAAAACAAAATAACTACTTGTTGATCAGGTGTGGCCAGGAGTGGTATAGCCTAAATAACGAATTTGAGATTTTGTAACATAACCTCCCCCTTCTCCAGACTTATCGTGCCGCAGGCACAAAAAGTCGTATCTTTACCTTACTTCTTCGGCATTTTGAGAAAATGTTTTCAATATACCTCCCTTTTATACTCCCTGATTCGGCCGACCTTGGCAATCCCCGGGGCTCATTTACTCATAAGCAGGACAATTTGCTTTACTTTAAGATTCAAGCTTTAGATTTCATACACTGTTGAACTTTAAAAAGACAGTTAAATTATTGATATAAATTAATTTACCTTTTAAAATTTTTGAACATTTAATTCAAACAGGGGAATCTATCTTTGAAAATCTATCAACTGGATTAACGGTATTATATCAGTACTGTCCTGTACTGACACAAACACAATATACTAATAAATGATCAATGTGGACTGCATGGATGCATTCATAAATGTCAATGATATGTTTAGAAAAAAAATTGTAATTATAAATCACAATGATCAAGAAAATTGTAGACCATAAACAGTGATATTTTTAGATAGTTTTGTAAATCAACTATTCCCTTCATCAGCAATAACTGGTACTCTGTTTTTAAATTATGAATAAAGTAGGGATGGGCAATGTAGGTATAGCTAAAATAACTCCCTGTCTCCGAAAAATTACCAAAATACCTCCAATGAGTTGAAGAATTCCAAAATTACGAAAGGACTCCCTCTATACCTTCATGTCAATTTTTGGCTCTTATCAGTACCCTATACTCCTCCTGACTTTTTATCCTTTGCCAATCCTTAGACTAAAGATTGACTTTAACTTCGAGTGCAAATGTTGTTAGAGACAGTAATTTAACGATTTTGTTTTTTAGAAAATAATTGCAATTGTTTATATTTAAAATTATGATTCATAATTAGGAACAACAGTTTAGGTGCATAACTGAGGATTTCTTGAAATTAACTGTTGTAGCCTTAGTATTAAAAAACTCACTGTTCGTACAGAAATACAGTACTAATTGCACGAACTTTTAATCCTGTTATTCTAAGTCTAGAACAGTTCATTGCAGGAAATCCTCTATTATGAACCTAAACTTTTGTTTATTTAAATGAAATATTTTTATTATCAAATTGCTTGAGACTCAAATGCTTCAGTTAAATAAAATAAATTCATTATGTATCAAAAAATTAATTTCTTACTTTCAATTCAATTCACAACATATGTAAATCACGAACATCTATTGTTTAGCGGACATCTAGTTGTTTCGACCACTTAGACCTGTGGTCCTTCTCAACGCATTACAATCAAATGAATGCATTTCTTTGCTTAACTTGCTTCTTTGCTTCCTTGACCACAGGTCTAAGTGGATAAAACAACTAGTTGTTCGCTAAATAATAACAGTTCGTGATTTACATATGTTGTGAATTGAATTAAAAGTAAGAAATTAATTTGTTAAATCATGTGCTCTCACGACAAAAACTTTTAATCAAAATTATGAATCATATTTTTAACTTTAAAAAAGATTGCAATTATTTTCTAAAAACAAAATGATCAAATTACTGTCTCTCACAACATTTCCACTCGAAGTTAAAGCCACTCTTTAGTCTAGGGATGGGTGGCCAAAGCCAAATATTCAAGGAGTTAAAGGGTACTGATAAGAGCCACAAAAGTTACATGAAGGTATAGAGGGGTCCATTTATAAAGTTATAATTCTTCAACTCATTGGAGGTATTTTGGTCATTTTTCTGAGACAGGGAAGTATTTTGAATATACCACTCATTGCCCATCCCTACTTTAGTCATAATTTAAAGACAGATTACCACTTATTGCTGATGAAGAGAACAGTTGATTCCAGAAACTTTTCAAAAATACTACTGTTTGTGGTTTACAATTATCTTGATCATTGTGATTTATAATTACAGTTTTTTCTAAATATGTATTCACAAGATAACAAAAATTTAAATTCATCAATGATATATATTTACATAGGAGTCATGTATACAAAACTATAAACTATATGCATAGACACCCATTTGTTCTTCTAATCAGTAAATTACTTGACAGTCTATAGAAATTAATTAATAATCCCAATCAAAGTCTATGGGCTATTATTTGAAGAAAAAAAATTATAAAATAACATTTTATCTATTATTGACGTTAGTCTCCATTCATCTTAACCTCTATTGTGTTGAGTGCAACAAGAATTTAATCACACAATCGTTTGCTAATCAAATAAAAAAACACAAGAAAGTCGAGTGAAAGAAAATTCTCTTATCTAATCAATGAAATGAATTAATTGGTTTATAAATTTTCAAGTTTTATAATAAAGAATTTTGTGCATCAATTAAAAAGGCCAAGAATTGTGTGTTTGGAAAGCAATTCTTTAAAATAAAGTTTTCGTCTCAGTTTTGTTTCACTCAGTTTTCACATTACGTTTCATAAATGCGGAACGAGTGCTAAGTTATGGAAAGCAAGAATAATATTTATAATTATATTCGGCATTCCATAAGTATACAGGAGAGTATTCTTGTTGAGAAAATTAAAAATGCTGTCCAGAGTAATGTTGTGACACCTGTTAAAAAGAGTAAGCTAGATGTTTTTAAGAAAAATTGGTCTAAATATGTATATACATGCTGCATCCTGCTCAACTCGTTAAATTATGTAAGTAATATTTTTTCTAATTTTAAAGATAATCATGGTGGGTAATGAAAAATTTATATACAGGGTCTTAGTGGGGGCATATTTGCACCTGCAATGGTTGACATGAAATATGTCTTTCGCACATCAATGAATAGCATCACAATTGTGAATACATGCAATACCGCCGGTTATTTAGTTGGATCGTTAAGTAAGTGATAGTTTCTATTATTTCTTTGTATTAAGTTATTTACTTCAATCAGAATATAATGCATTTCTATAATTGAGTAGAATAATGACTTTGATTGACCACTATTACAAATAGTTGTAGGTTAAGCTTCACTGTAAACTTCTCAAACTGTAACAATTTCTTCTCAATGTTATAATTGCGATCTTAGTTTATAAACAGTTCATGTTTGACTCCATAATTAACCAACATGATTAAATCCCAGTTTGCCATAAAGATTATAATTTAATGTGTAAGAATATAACAGTTCTCTGTCCAATTTAAAAATTTGAATATTTTTTATTTTTTAACTAATAAACTTAATAAAATATAAATAGCAGATAGAATATTTTAAAATAAATTAGAGCAATTTGCTCTACTGAGTGAATATTGATTAAACTTGTTAAATTTGTATTTCCTAATGATTGTCTTATAATTTTGATTTTATAGATATTTTAAAATTTATACATATTCAACTTGTTGATATGCTTCGCAATGCTTACATTTATTTATAATTGTATTAATTTGAAATTTGCACATCTTAACATGTACTTTTTGAATATGAATGTTAATAAAATTTTATATCAACTTTCAGCCGGAATGACATACAATTACATTAATAGACAATTAAGTTTACTAATAATGACATCAATTCTGGGCATTTTCATCGCATTAATGCCATTTGCAGGCAATGTATGGCAGTTATGTCTATTCCAGTTCATTAGTTCAATAGGCGGCGGGGCCTGGGATGGGGGCTATAATATGTGGACTATTGAAATGTGGGGACACAAGAGTCCGCCTTTCCTGCAATTATCACAAATGATGTACGGGGTGGGAAATATTTTGGCCCCAATTCTGGACAAACCATTTCTAATCGGTGAACTGTCGGCGAATGACACAATCGCAACTAGACAGTTTTATGCATCAACCAACAGAACAGCCAGTGATGACGATATAAATTATTCAATAGACAGACTGCCGCGACTCAAAATACCCTTTCTAATTGGTGGTTTATTAACTTTAATAGGTAAATTCACTTTAAATAAAATAATTATCTAGATCTTGCAGTATATAGAATTGTAGAAATAATAGAAATAAGTTAACAAGTTTATTAGTTTAAGAGATTACTAGAGACAAAATAAATATTTTTCACTAAAATCTTATATAAACGAAAAGTTTAAAAGCAGGAATAATATTTTCAAGCATATTATTTAATGTTAAATAATATTTTAAGTTATAAAACTTAACTAGTAAAATGCTTATTTTATATTTTTCTTAACGCAACAATAATAGCTCGGTCATAAAGTTATTTTATGATTTAAACAATTGTCTTAGTTAATTTATTTTACCAAACACAATAATTGAATAACAATGCCAAAAGTAAGAATAATAATTAAACTACGTAATTTTATTACAAATCTGAACTATAGAATCTGATTTAAATAATATAAAAAAGAGAATATAAATTTATATTGCTGATGAACTTTTAAAAAACTACCTAATCTAACATGCTCTTATCACTGATTACTGATTACAGTTCCCATTGTATGGTTGGTCATGTTCTTTCTCAAGCGATATAAACCTGACGCTCAAATACAATTGGAGAGCAATCAAGTGTTAGATAAAAAACCGGATCCGAGGGATGACGACATCAAATCGATGAAAGAACCTGAAGCTCATGAGTCGTCGCCCAGAATTAGATATTTAATGATAGCATTGGTAGCGCTGTGTCTCAATTCATATGCGGCGATGGAGTTATGCTTTTTCTACTTCAGCACCACTTACTATCAATATCTGCCGATCGCACTCAGCGCACAAAGAGCTGCCGAAGTATTTTCAGTGATGACCGCCAGCTATACATTTGGAAAACTAGTGTCCGCTTTCGTATCGACTAAAGTCAAGCCGGAAATTATGTTTTTCTACCACTTAGTCATAATCACAATCTCTATGTTTGTCCTCCATTTTGGCCAGAATTCAGAAATTGTTATTTGGATCGGGAACGCTATGATCGGTAAATTTCTATCACATAGGTTAATTTATAAATGCACATTGTAGTTATTGGTTTGGTGTCGGCGAATAAGCGTCTAGTTTAATTGCTCTTGTTCATATCTCCTTAATAGTTTGAGCTTCCTACATTTAAGGAAAAAGTTTTATTCTTTGATTTGGATCTATAAATAGAATGTTGCGAAATATTATGCTAGATGCAAATGATTTTAAATGGATAATAAGGCATCTCTAAATTATTTTGATAAATTTATTCTTTGTCTTTTTTTGGCTTGAAATAACATGAATCTGTTCATTACCTTTCTAATAAATCAGCTATAGTTCAACAAGTTAATAATAGTCTTAATAATTAGATATTTATTTCAATCGTAACTGATGTAATGAACTGTGTCTAGACTAAAATTACTTCTTACAGCATGCACCTATTACTCAGAAATTATATTCTAAAATATATACTGTAATTAATAAAAATAAACTCTTTAATTTCGGAGGCAAATAGGAATGAAACAAGCATTTTAGCAAAATATCGGATTTTGAATCAAAAATCAAACAATCATATATATCATTGTGTGACAAACTCTATAGATATCAATGTTATTTTCTTATCATAAAAAGGGAAGCTGATATAAAGTCACTAATTTTTCATTTATTAATGCATTTATAGTCATTTTTCTATCTATAACACTATTTTACTCAAAAAATATATAATTAAATTAGCTTTTTTTATTTTTAAAATAAATTTAACCCTTAATATGGCTTAAATAAGAAAACTGTTAATTATAAGTATCCAGAAAGTCCAAATATTTTATTTATGATCAAGTTTATAAAAAAAAATCAAATAATTTTCTTCCAGATTTTAAATTTATAGATTGACAAAGCTATTTGCAATGTAAATTAAACGTTAAAAATAATGGTGCATTTCCCATATAATAACTTTTACAAATACATTTTTAAATATGTTTAAAATATTGACCAGGAACTAAGGTTAATTTCATAGATAAGCTTTTTACAACATGTGCATTTACGTTGATTGTGTTATTATTATTATTATTATTTTGAAAACTAATATTTTATATTTAATTTCTTCCCATAGGCTTCGGCTTCTCAGCGATGTTACCCACGTTTTATGCATTCGGCGATCTATACATCGGATTGTCCGACAAAATCGCCTCATTGTTTGCATTTATGGGCGCTGTATTCACCCTAATATCGCCATTATTCCTTGGACCACTCATGGAAGATCAGCCAGAAATGTTTTTACACATGGAATTTGCGTATTTGGCCAATACTGTAATTTTATTTTTAATTATATTGTATTTACTTAAAAGATCTCAACGCAATCCCAGTTTATATACTGTAAATAATTAATTTATATTTTTTTTGTAATTTTTGTTTTGTATATTAAAATGTATTGCTTTAAACATTTTTAAAGAATACAATAAAGAATTTAAAATAATATTGACTGTATGTTCACTGCTATACAACATATTATTAGGAGACATTCACCTAAAACGTTTACACTTCAAGGGGGAGGGGGTGTCAGTCAAAAGCGAACAAAATGAACGAGAAAGGAGAGGGGATTGGAAAGTAAGCGAATGTTCTCAATAGGGATAGTGAAAACTTTAAAATTTATATTAAATATCTAAAAGTTATAAAGATAACCAATATAGTATTTATAAAAGTATTTTAAAACCTTTAATTAAGTAAAATTTAAAATCTTTTTAATAATTAATTGATTATTTATCTATATTTTTGTGAATTTATTTTCTATTTTGAGGGAGGGTTGAAGTCTTTTGAATTTTCTTATCTGAAAAATACTTCAGTGCCAACATAGGGGGAGGGGTATCTAAAATTAGCTTAAAAATGCGAAAGTTTTAATTGAATGTCCCCTTATACGATTTGTCTAATAATTTTTTCATAAGTAATAGGTCATCTGTGATTCATCCTTCTTCTTTTTTTTGCAATAAATGTTTGAAATAGATAAAGCTAAGAGATTTGCTATTTGAGAGGGTAGTTATTTAAGAGAGTTATTTGCGCTGTTTGCCCTTTAGGAGAATCTGTACATTGAAATTCCTCAGGAGTGGTTTCATGTGCTTTAACCCTTTCCTTTGCTCATCCCTAAAACAAATACTGTACAATAGCTTGTGTTAGTCAAACTTTGTAACAGCTTCTACATTTACGCTATGAAGTTAGTACAGTATAGATCAAATTAAGTTGAATTCCGCCTGCAATTTAGTCATCAATCCACATGAACTTGTTGAGATTATAAATCAGTCATATTTTAAAAGACCACTCAAATTAAAACTAAATTCCTTCTAAATTATATATAATTAATATTTAGATTCAACCAGGGCTAGAAATATTCTTTATAAAAATTTTAATTAAAAACAATTTTGACTTTCTCATTTTCTTGATGCTCATCACAATGACAAATGATTAGCAAAAGATGTCTGAATAGATATTTAAGTTCTAGAACAATAAAATCGAATTTAAAATAATTTTAATTATAATTATACAATAGTTAAATAGTGATTTATTTAAATAAGGCAATACTGAATGGGCAAATTCACAAGTAGCACAGGCAGAATTGCAGTAATTGGCTGACATTTTTTTTGCTTTGGTCAATATTTTTTCTATGAAGTTTTGTTTATTTTATCAAGCAACATGTCCTTCATATTTCGGCAAATTTTCAATTTTGTGAACTTGGTGGTTTTATTTTAATATCAAAGCAGCAAAACAACAAAATATTCAATTTTGCTGCTTTGATATTTGATTGCAATTTTGTATCGACTAAAGTGAAGCCGGAAATCATATTGTTGTACCATTTAGTCATAATTTCTCTCTTTCCCTTCTCTCTCTCTCCCCAGTACATATACACAATTGCTTATTAAATTGTTTCTGTATTTTCAATTCAGTCCAATCCTTCTAAATCTTCAACCTTACCAAAAATGATTGATTTTATACTCTTTTTTAATTCTATTTCAAGATGTCATTTAGTGTAATAGTTTAAAAGCGTTTAAGTAATAATTTAGTCGTCATAATATGTTTATTATAGTATATTTAAAAAGTATATTATATGCTTAAAGCTGTTTATCAATTGTTTTAACAATTAAGTTAATTTTACTTTGACTATAATATTTTTTTTTATTAATATCAAGTTGTGTTTCTCATTCAAAATGTGTCGCTATATGTTTTTACAGTTGACAATAGTGCAGATTTGTGACATGTATGATATCATAAGTCAATGAACTTGCTGTGGTTTCAGAAAAAAAATTCTAAATTACTCAGGAGAAACTGTAACAAATAATTTTTTTCAAATTCATTATCATGATTTTACAAAAGTTATTTATAGATTTTCTTTCAATAACTTAAAGCTTAAATTATTTCTTAAATTTATATTTTTTTTCTTTGAATTTTGGAAATATTCTAATATTTTCGAACAACTGAAATATTAGAACAATTATTGAAATAATTATATAGAATGCCACTAGTCAGATTCAATAATAAACTCGCAATTTGTTAAAATGTTACAGCTAATAGATCAACCTTTCACAGATTGCTTAATGTTATTATAAATGACTAATGTTGTGAACGACAGCCACATATTGGTTTGAAAATGAAAATTTTGTCATTCATATAAAAACTTGTTAACAAATTCTTATTTCAAATTATTTGATATTGAAATTATAATATAGTTTTAACAGAATTACTCAAATAAATATAAAATAAATAGAAACATTAAAAGTTGTTCTAGGAGCTGTACCATTTTTAAAAATCGGTAGTGTCTATCTGATTATTTAAAATTGAAATAATCTTACCATTGTAAAATAAATAATTAGATACTATATAATGATGCAAGCATATTTTGCATGTGTGGGCAAATATTTAAATAATCGACATTTCATATCGTAAAAAAGGTAAAATTCACTTTTTCCTAAATTGTTATATAAATAATGAATAATTTTTCCTATCATTCACTTATAAATTTATAACATTCCCCACATCATTTAACCATAAAAAAATAATTTTTACATGCTTCAATAATCTTGAAAATTACTGATAAACATGTACTATGTGTTTTCAATTTATATGCAACATGTTATTAAAATTAATTTCAAAAGTGGCAATTTATTTTTTTAATAATGTTATCGTAATAATAATTTTTTTTAAGACGCCGTTAAATTATTGATGAAGGTAATGTTTAGAGTCTAGTCAAATAAGTCTTACTACAGTTAGTCTAGAGTCTAAACATTACATTCATCAATAATTTAACATGCTCGAATGATATTTTATTTAAATATATAAGACTTTATAAGAAAGTTATAATCAGTTAAATGTGGCGAAGACCCCCTTATTAATTCAAGTCTTAGTCTCATTCTTCTTGAGTGACTTTGCATGAGTTTGTACCACATTTTGAATGATATAAAGCCAAATTTGTTTGAAACCACGTTAACACTTTGGAGCGTTTCATTTCTTAGAGTACATATCTTTGAAGAAAACCAGAATATCTCTATTGGTCGGGCCTGTGGTAGGTCAGGCGCATTAGTATGCTAATTAACAAATTTTATACCACTATTCTCGTGCCATTGTTTTAGGTCTTTCTGATAAACAATTGTTGCCAAATGGGGCCAAAATACCATTTCACTTGTGTCGTACGTTTTTATGAATGGTAATAAACGACTCTTAAGACATTCCTCCATGTCTTCCTTTTAGTTGTATTAATAATTATTTTTTTCAATTTGTTAACGGATTTACTGGTGATATTTGATCGAATTGGACCTGTGCGACTTGTAAAGTCACTTGACCCGACTATTTCATATATGTTGATTATTGCATAAATGGTTGGACTCTTTTCTACCTATTCCTCAATGTGTTAAACAGTTTAATATTTCTCAAAATTGGCGAAATCTTTATGATCTTGCACATTTGTAGCAATAGCTAGTCTTGTGGACAATGGTATAGCCATTATAGGAGAGAATTACTTTAAATTTATAAATATTCTTAGTCTCGAATGTTCGACAATCAAAGTGAACGCATTTGCAACTACAACAATCATTGCAAGAGCATGTGCATGCCTAGTTAATATTTTGTCACTTATTCTCGGACGCATTTTATATTTATTATTTTAACGGAAAGTATATAATATAAGATTTAGATTGATAAGATTGAGAAATTTTCTTTTCGTAAACAGTATGAGGAAATAGTAATTTAAACTGATATAATTGTAATTTAATATATTGAAATAATCCCGGACAAAAATAATATTTATAATAATTTGTGATTGTTATTTGCAATAATTTTATAATAAAATGTTATTTAGTGTATTGTATTATATCATATGGCGAAGTATTAAATGCGCTAAATGTAGAAATACTGCGATTTCAATAATAATCTGCACAATTAATTCAACAAGTTTAATTGCTTTAAAACTTAAATGTAGTGTGCATACACCAACTTTTGTTTTAAGGCTAGATAAACAAGAATAAATTCATAATTGCGGCAAAATTACGGAAAAAGTAAATAGAGATCAACAAGGAAACAGAAATACACAGCTTGCACACTTTATATTGTTAAACTTTTCAAAACAATTTATAATTTAATTTCTAACTAGCTTCTAAAATATTATGTTATTTGTAGATGGAAGCAAAAATTTCTTTAGTTTAACAAGTATGTAAATAAGTAAATTTATTTAATGATTTAGACGGGTTAAATCTTTCTGATTATATAAGCTATTTCATGATAATTTTAAGAATACACATTTTATACAAATATTCTTGTTTTAAAATTTTTTATGAATTACAAAAAAATCCAGTTCTTCAAAAACAATGAATATTTTGTAGCATATGTTAAATTTCAATTAAAATAGGCAATGATCTATTTAAGTAAAACACAGGGATAGGCAAGTACAGAGTACACAAAGTACTTTTTTGGAGGGAATTTGAATTTTTTTAAGACAGGATATATTTTGGCCAGAAACTCCCTTGAATGCCATTTCTCAATTTATAAATTATCCATGCCTATAAATTAAACGTTAAATTTAATGTAAACAACTCTCTCTCTCTCTCCCTCTTTCTACCCATCCCTGCTTTCTTAAAATTCGACCACCATTGTAAAACACCTCTTGCATAAATATATAAACGTCATTGCCAGTTTACACCACTACCTTTATGTAATTAAAAAATGTATTTTTTTATCTACAAATTGATCTTTATTGCTTTTGAACGAAAAAAAATTCACATATAGACAATTATTGTATCTAAGCTAATATTATAGCCAGGAAATTCATAAGTACTGAAAATTTCATTTGTTCATTTAAGGAAAAAATATCTTTTCATCTGAAAGTGTAGAAATTCCTCTATTGTAAAGAAAACTGTAGAAAAAAAGACAATTACTGCAAGCGTAAAATTTATTTTTACAAAATTTAAATGTATATATTGACATTAATTAATTATACAGTAAATTACGTTGGTAAAGTTAATAGTAAATTTAATTTAATTTAAAATATAATTATTTTTATAAAAAAGAATTAATATAATATATTAAGTACTATTAAAACTTTGTACAAACAGATTAGGCAGCACTAGCTTACACAGATGTAAATAGTGACATGCACCCAATCGATAAGTTAAGTTTATAGCAGGTTAAACCTTCACCTGACATTTTTTTCTATTATATGTGTGAGACATTTAAGTAAAGTTATACTTGTACATGGTAATTTGTAACAGTTTGAGATCAATTGATCATATTAATCAAATGGCTGTTTAAAGCTACAGAAATAAATAAATGTAGACTACAAAAAATAGCTTGATAATGTGTAAAAATTGTTGAATAAATGCTTATATTTTACTATTTTGTATTGTTATTTTAAAACATAGTATAGTATAATATAATAGTTATATTGAAATAATTATTAGATATTATATTTATTGTAATCTAATAATATTTATAAATTCTGCTGATTATCTAAGGAAAAGTCAATTTTTTAAACATAAAAAATAACAATATATATTATTTGAACTATGTTCTTTTAAAATGCACAATTGAAACAATGTTTAGTCTATATAATAATATTTCAATTAACATTGATAATTAATTATAGAAATCAAAACAAAATATTAAATTCTAAAAAATATTCAAGAAACTAGATTAATTTTGTTATTTATCTTTTATTATAGACTAAAAGCTCTTTTGACCATATCTAGATTCTAATTGATGGATGCGCTTATGTAGTTTTTTTTAATTCTTATAGATTGATGCTTTATCTTTCATTGAACAAAAATAATTTTTTTAGCATTCAGAAATACTCTATATATCTGTTTTATATATATAAATTTGTATATCTGTTACTATTTTTAATATAAAGTATATTTTTCTAAGTTTTATCTTTGAATGTTATATTTAATAATATTAAATCCTAAAAATATGCAAACACTGCTATTGACGGATAGGCATAGTGTGGTAGAAAGAGATGGTCAGTGCTAGATGGTCACTTTAGCTAGGTGTAGCCAAAATCTGCCTGACGATTTGAGAAGAATTAATTTGTTTTTTGAATATCACTCCTTTATATTTTTCATTTTATATCACGTTTGCATAACCCCTTTTAAATCCTTAATTCATCCCATACAGGCTCTTTTGTCTTGGCCGATCTTGGCTACCCTTGCTCTTATGCGTCTGTTTCTTAATTATTTTGTAATTCTAACTTGTGAGAAAAAAATATCTATTAAAATTATATTCTGAAGAGGATTCTTATTGTTGCAGAAAATACCTAGCTCAATGAATTACAGTATTATGATAGAATTGATTCTGTATCATTTTCAAGTCCCTACCCCTGTTGTGTGTAAATGGAATGTTTTTTCTCAGAATATAATCCCCTTTTAAAAATAGTTGATCTAAAATAGTAATTTCTGCCTGTCTTATTTCTCCATATTATTAGTTTCAGTCTCACGTCGATCGCCAGACAATACTTTTCTCAAACAGTAATTTTGTAAATCACTGTAATGTCTGTAATCAGAGTTGTGGGGCATTTGTTTCATACACTCGCTGTTAGCAGTCATTTCAATATCAGTACTGAATTCATTGCCCTCTATATGTCGGATGGCTTTCAACATCATCTCCAGATTCTTCTTGAATCCACCGCTTGTAGACAATGGCTGTCCACTGCAGGTGTCATAGCCTTCGGCGGTGGTCGTGGACACACATTCACTGTTCATTGGGAACGGCATATTCACTGGCAATACAATTGCGTTACGATTTGTTTCAAACATCTTTGCTCTCATATTCTCTGATAAGTTATATTCGTTTTGTGGCTTATATTCATTATCTGTTAATCAAAATACAAGAAAAAAATATATTCAAACTTAAAGCAAAATATTTAGAAATACATGAATTTCTAATTATATGAGTATGGGTTGGGTGTGAAAGGAAACGTAGAAAAATAAATTTGATTTAATGGCTCGTGAAACTGGCCCTTTGCTAGAAAGTTATAAATTACGTGCTTGAGATACGCTATGTTTATCAGGGATGTCATGGAGAAGGTTAGGCCCAAACAGCACTAATGTTTTGCCAGATATCTCTATAGGCTATTCACGAGTTCTCCTCTATATTAGTAATATTTCAATGTGTTTTATATAGAAAAAGATATAAATAAACTCATTTTAAGCATTTAAAACATCTTTATAATATATAGTGAGCAAAAAGGAACTTTATGACTCCCCTCTCCCTTAAACCAAAATTGACAAATCTGTCATTCGACTCTACCATTTTGGCATTTTAGAACTTGGACATCCGTGTTGCTTATAGAAAGGCCTGCTGTAGCGATGCGCAAGTTGGATTAATGTAATATTGAAGCAGGTGATAAATTAAAAGTAAATATTTCTGACTCTCTTTCGGTTATGTCTATTGCTAGAAACAAGGATGCTACTTCTTATCAGCAACAGTACCTTAACCTATACACCAAGTTGGCCTAACAATGTATAAATCATATAAGCGCATTTTATTCAATCAGACTTCAACTTTCTTGCTATGCAAATTGAGCCAAAGGAGAAATTGTAAGAATCAACTATACTCTTTAGAAATATATATTTGTTAATATGGCAATGGCAATTATTGTGAAAAATGGTTAAATATATAACATTCTACAAATTTGATTTAATTAGCATAGGGCGCTTTTAAGTTTTTTTAAATGCGTAAATTAAAGTCTAATTCAACTAGCTATACAGTCCATCTCATGTTTGGCAGCTTGCACATGTCTGGTTGTGTTCTATAGTACTTACAATTGTACTGTTGTCTTGTCATTGTATGCGTTGGAGGACTTCTTTTGTTTGTTGAGATCGAAGAGCCCTTCGCTGTATTGAATTCATTGGTGTGAATGTCATAAAAGTTTTTCTGTGTGTCTGAACTCAAACTGTTTGTATAATATTTTTTCCGCAAATCTATTGGCGACTCTTCAGCTGTGATTGTACTTCGAGGGGACGATTGTGTGGCCGCTGGCGATGACTTTGGTCTCATATAACTAGGACTGCATTCCCTCTGCAATCCATTGTCTAAATCCATATATTCTGTTGTCTCCGCTCTTTCCTCAACACTGCGACGGCTTTCCTCTAATTTCTGCCTTAATATCCACTCCTTTTTCAACGATGTCTTCAGTGAATTCATCTCTTTCTGTAGATGTGTTCTCTTCTCAGTGATGTTCTGTTGACCACATTTCTCTAACCACTCATTAGTCATGGCATCTGTGCTCAAATAAATTAGACTAAATTTTAATTTTTGACCTTTTAGATAAGAATTATATAAACAAGTTAAATTGTGAAATAATAGAAATAATTTTTATTTTTTGTTGTTGTTGCTAGATTGAGATATTCATGGTCAAAGTTAGGTCTAAACTAAGTAGCTTGATAATATAATTTTAAATCTTTAAAATTTAAAAGATTTATGGTCAAATTAAAATATATGCTAGCATGTTAGTCTGGCAGCTTAAATTAGCAGGGATGTGGAAGGTATAAAACGCTAGGAAGGGTATTTTTTCAATGGTAACCTAGGGAGGATCTAAGCAAGGTTAAAATGTCTGATTTTGCCAATTTTAAGCTAAGGAGTCTAGGGGGGGAGGGGGTTCAAAAAAGTTTCTTTTTGACAAGAGTATATAATATTCATGTTGTTAAAGCTCAAAAGTAAATTAGTTTATTCATAATTTTTTTTAATATAAAACTATTTACAAACAGTTAATTATAGCTAAAAATGGTTAATTATATGGCTTTTTCATTAAAAACCACATTAAAATCAATAAAATAGTGGTCAAAACGAATTTATTTATTGCTTTTTAATTAAACTGCAAAGCATTGAGATATTAATAATATTTTATGAATTTTACGAGATATTTTGAAAACAGCACCTTCGGAGCCGTTTCCTAAAAATTTGCTTAGGGGGGAAGAAGGGTACCTCGCGGAGAAACAATAGGGATACTTGACAAATACGCTAAAGCGGGTATTCCTGGGTGGAACTCTCTTCCACATCCATTCAAAATAAGCATCTGTTTCTTTTATTTAGTTTGTATCAAAAAAAAATCTAAAATGTTATCTGTCTTTTTTAAAATACCCAAGTTGAATACCTCTGTAATGCGAGAGAAATATCCTTAGCTAGTACAAGTTTAGAGATGATGTCCTGATAACATTTTTAAACAATAATTTAAAATTCTAAATAAGATATATAGTACTGTACATGCTATAGATATCCTTATAGGCAGTCATCCCTTTGATAATTTTTAGATTTTCCCCGTCTTCTCAAATGAATTGAGAATTAACCTGACATATTTATTTGCTTTTTCAAATTATTGAGTATAAGAAATATTTAATGCTATTCACATAACTATTTTCTGCGAACAGGATGAAAACTTATAAAATAAACCCAGGAAAAAGTTAAAACAATATAGTTTGCCTGAACTTAAAAGTGATAAATTTACATTGATCACGTAGTTATTTTTGAACATATTGCCTTGAATAGGAAAATGCCCAAAATATTCTTTGTATTTCAATCTCATAACTAATATTTGATTTAATAAAAACTCATTGTTCCTTGCAAGTTTGAATTATTGCTATTTCTTTGTATGAAACACCGGAGATATAATAGGATAAAATATTTAACCATTATAAAAAATTCTTGAAATTTAAACAAAATGATTGGTTTTTGTTAATATGTACAATAACAATTTAAAAATGATTTTATTTTAAAAGTTATATGTGAGCAAGCAAAATATTTCGTTTCTTGTTGAAAATTCTAACTAATCTAATACTGGCTATTCATATGTTGATTTGAAACAAAATAAAGTGCAAGATTAAAGAAGTTCCTTTAAACTTAAAAAGCTTAATACATGTCAAATACAGACAAATGCAGTTGAAAATTGAGTCAAATATTGCAAAAACATAAGACAAATAAATTATTTTTATTCATAAAGTTTATAAAATTATTGTGTAAATGTTTAACTGTATTTATCTATTATACTGAAACACGTAGTAATCTTACTAAACTTAAAGATGTTTATTTAATCTTTCACTTTATTTTGTTTCAAATCAACACATATATTGAATTTTATCCAGGTATTGTTTTCTATTAAAACCTGGTTTGGTCTAATAGATAAAGGGTTTTTCAGTTAAAATCATCAGCAAATTCTAGAATAGTATAAAGTTTATATAATCATTTGGTATTATTTGATAATTTGAACAATATTATTTTATTTCCCCATATTCTAATGGACTTCCCTGGATTAAATTGTACAATAAATTAAAAATAATAATACTAAATGATTATTCTAGTTTAAATAATTAATTTTATGAATACTTACACTTACAATTTTATTACATTTACTAGTTTCGCCCCTGGGCATCACTAGCCTTATGGTGAATTATTCTCAGATATATTACACATCAATATTACACTAGAGAAGGCATACCTTTATTTAGTGAACTTCTAAATTCCTGATTGCCATCAATGGTAACACTACTATCAGTGTTTGTAAAAGATCTTTCAGTCGGTTTAAAATTTTGTTTAGTATTTAAACAATTCTTCAGCAGTTGATTCTGATTAGCGATTAAACTGATCTCCCTTTCCAGCCATTGTATGTAATTAGCGCTCTCTCTCAGTATCGCTGCCTTAGTTTGTTTACAGTTTGTATTGTATCGCCGTTTGAGTATTTGTCTCAAACTCTGAAACCCACTGTTTATGTATTCCATTCTTCGTCTCTCGTTTTCATTAGCGATATCTCTTCGCACTCTCTCACCAGTGATCAGCTGCTTCTTAGGCCGGCCTCTCTTTGGCAGATATACCTGTTGTTCTGAAGTGTCTGAGCTCATCTGAATAAATGAAATAATGTAAACTAGGTTGAATATATATACAGAAAAATAGACATGCACTAATTCAATAAAATATTCTTAAAATACCTTATCTGCCTTTTAGAAATACACTAGCTCATTAAAACTAAACATGAACTATCATCTACTTGAATTTAATTTATCGATAAATTGTAAACTTAAACAAAATGAGAGGAGAATTTTAAATATAAGTTTCAGTTTTATAGCTTAATAAAAGTTTGTAAAATTAATAAAAATCTATTCTATTTAAGCTGGATACAATATATTTAGTGTAGCAATTTAAGATTTATTGGATACTGTTCAAGGTGAATCAATTTTATTACACTATTATAATTTTTTCACTAATCCATAACACCATATATTTAAAAAAAGCAAATTTTGATTTTGATTTATGCAAATGTTATTCATCTTTGAAGAAATAAAATTTGTTTTAATTGAGAAATGATTTTTTTTCATACAAACCTTTTTCTTCTTTATATTTTAATATTGTTGTAGGAAAAAAATATAAACAAAAATAAATTTAGACTTGTTATATAAAAAATAATGTAAATCAGAAATAATAATGTAGCTTTTAAAAAAATTAAATCATTTAAGCACTTGTATTAAGCAAAACAACAACTGAAATTAAAATCTTAAAAAAATATAATTGTGTTTTACTGTTGATATTAATGTAGAAAATCCATACCTATTAACAGCCAATTGTGTTTCAAACAGTATTTTTTATCTCGACTTTTTTTTCACTACATTAATGCAAAATTTTCCTCATAAAAATGATTTCTTAAGGTTTATTAAAACTCAAATTTAATAGATATGTATTTTGTTATTTTCTAAATATTAAGCAGGCAAAAATTATAATTATGTGTCATTAATATGCATATTTATAATTAATTTCACCATTAAATATTTTTTTAAAAAGCTTAATTATTATAAATTTGACGTAGATATCGGTTTTTTTGCCGATGAAAGTAAGAGAAAATATAAAAAATTATAGTTGATAAATATCAATATAATCATGATTAATAGATAAATAAGTTAGTACCTTTATAACTAGAATATGTTTATAATGTGAGTCACTAAATGTATTTAACTATCTTAATTTAAAGGTCAAAATGAATTTTAAAGGTACTCCAATTCTCTTATATATTGAGACTATGTTTGCATGCTTTCAATTCTGTCCAGATTATATTATTTGGGCTAAAAACTTCAATTATAGACATTGTTTTTTATACGAATAATATATATCAAAGTTTATAATCCTTCTTATATTTATGTTAATAGAAGAAGTTCTTACTTGAATTTATGATACTAAGTAATCGAAATTATGCTTACACATTC
>JAQFXN010000489.1:0-21610 GCA_034693365.1 Liacarus xylariae | reverse complement strand
ACAGAGAGAGGGAGGGAGAGAGGAAGTAAGAGGTAGGGAGGGAGGGAGAGAGAGGGAGGGATAGGGAGTGAGAGAGAGGGTGGGAGGGGGAGAGAGAGCGAGAGAGAGAAAGCGATAGATTGTGAGAGAGAATGTGAGAGATATTGAGAGAGAGAGAGAGAGAGTGTGTGAGAGAGAGAGGGATGGAGGAAGGGAGGGAGAGAGGAGAGAGAGATGGATGAAGGGAAAGAGGGAGTGAGAGAGAGGGAGAGAGAGTGAGAGACAGTGAAGGAGGGAGAGAGAGAGTGAGAGAGAAGGGGAGAGAAAGAAAAGAGGGAGAGAGAGAGGGAGAAGGAGAGAGGGAGACAGAGTGTGAGAGAGAGAGCTCAAAAACTGGACAATCCATTGGAAAACGGTTGAGAGGGAATGCGCGAGACAGAGAGAGAGAGAGAGTAAGATAGAGAGAGGGAAGAGAGAGATTGAGAGTGAGTGACATAGAGAGAGAATGCGTGAGACAGAGACGGATATAGTATTATATTAGTTATAAATCAGGTAAACTTAATTAAATTAACCACCACCTGGCTTCTAAACCTCCATTATCCAACCAAATTCTATTAAGACATTCATAATCGTTTCGCCAATTTCCTTTATTAATATTTGGGTTTTGAGGGAAAGATTGTGTTTTCTCATTGAGCATCCAAATTGATTTCCAACTATATGGCCTGCCTCATCTCCTCCATCGCCATATCCTCGAACTATTCTAGCTAACTTTGTATTCTGTCCTATATTCTTATATGTATTAATATGTTCTGGTCGAATCACAGGTCGCACGTATACTGGTCTGCCATTCTTTAACAATGAATATTCTATAAGATTATTTATAACTTCAACTGATCCACCGCTTTCATTAAAAGTTTCAGATGAAACACAATGCTCATCAAAAGGTTCCTTTTGATTATAAGCAGTACTCAAATCTAAGGGCAAATCATTGGCTTTACTCTTACTTGGGTTAAGAGGCCCAAAATTAAAATCTCGAGTCGGTTGTTGGCTACTCTTGGTAATAAAATCGATTTCTTTTTTAGCCATTTTATGTAGGTGACCGCTTCTTTGAGTATCACAACTCTGGTTTACCTCTTTCCGGTTCGCATCGCCCAATAAATATTTCTCTCCTCCCTCTCGTCAATACTTAGATATTTCTTTGGTCGACCGACCATTAGACATGACACTCGTGATTGGTTCATGTAATTAAAATAATAAAAAAAATTTTATTTCATAAGAGAGCAAGCGAAAATTTATTAATGACTATTTTAATAATTAATGTTGTTGATTAAGAAAAACATGAGGTTAATAATTTATGAAGTATTAGTAACATTAGTAATTTTATTTATCATTAGATCTGCTTTATTATAGCATCTTGATTGATCGACTCAACAGGATTCTTTGACTTAGTAAAGCTTTGTGGTATTTTATTAAATTTTATTCTACATTTTGGGCAGCTTTTAAGATGTCCGGTGGAATCATCCTTATTAAATATAGGCAATTTTAGATCGAGTCTTTCCATTTATCTGCCTAAGACTTCCATAGCCACTTTTGCATAACGTTTGTTTTTCTCTGTAGGATTAATCTTATATATTGTGATATATTTCATATATTACTACTCCCTATCATAACTACTACTACTTACCATAGACTCACCATAACAACTATACATTAGTGTATACTCACATCAGTAGCTCTTCTTCTTTAATGTCTACTTATTTATTGACTAATAATGTCTTTTAAGTATTATAAAGATTACTAATTATAAATTTATATACTAGATCTAACTTCTTTTAACAATTATGCGCCCGCTACAACTTAACATCAATAAACCAGTCATAGATGGACGGGTGGTCCAAAGGGACGTTTGAAAGTCAACATGCAGATTAGGGAAAACGTCTCAATATGAATATATAAGTGTCTATCTTATCCTTTAGTTCGTTAATCTTCTCATTCTTTTTTGATTCTTCCAGTTTTTTTATAGCATCTTCATCTTTTCTTTCGATTTCAGATTTCATTCTTGTTTCCAACATTTCCATTCTGTTCTTGAGCTTCTTAACAAGTACTTCCACCTTCATGGACATTTGGCAACTCATTATTGCACCGTTTATAATAATAAAAACATTAGTTTACTGTATTCCAGTAATTATGAAATTGATAATTAGAGAACGAAAAGTAATCTAGTTTGTGATTTGCGATTTTATTTATACGATTTCATTCATTCCATTACTCACGTCACGAATTATAGGTTAGTGAAAATAAAATCTTTGATGAATTTTATCAGGGTTATATACGAATTGTTAGTTTGCAGAAGGCTGGTTATTAAATGGCGTCACTCCAAGAAGGCCTCTTGAACGTTTTATAATCCTAAAGCGTGAATCTTCAAACATGAACTTTTTTCTTGTCGTTTCTCGCAGCTTGTACAGCATAACGCATATTTTATTATCTCTCATAAAGTTCGATTTTTGAGCGTGAACTTGTCCGCCACTTCTTAACTCTTTGTACATTAACTCCCTCCTAACTGGGAGTTTATCTTCACACCCACAAAAAAACTACCAATAGTTTACATCTAAACATTTATCGGCGTATTCTCCAAGACGTATTGATTCCAACTCTTGTTGGATATTAAAGCCTATTATGAGGTAATTCTCCAAAAATACCAATTTGGCACGAACATATTCCAATGGATGTCCATTTTTAATCATCTCTTTTCTTATTCCCAAATCACTTTCTAGACAATCGTTGGTATTAGTTGGATATGAAATTTTCGCCACTATCACAAGATTCTTAGTGTTTTATTATAGTGACTTATCGCAACCCATCCTGCTAGCAGTATGTTAGTCTTTAAGTTTTTCTAAAACTTAATCTTCATGCCTAACGGCTCGGTGCTTAGAGGTAAATCATTAAATATATAACTTGAGTGGGATTTACTGTTGATGATATGTTTCTTTTTTTATTTTGCCTTTGACGTTTCCCATGTCGCATTTTCCTAGAATTATTCTTAAAAGTTTGCGAGTATTGTCTACTACTCTCTTATTACATCATATAGTCTCTTTAAACTGTAGAATATATGATATCAAAATTGATTTTATCCTTACCCTTCTTCATTGGTACCTTCTACTGAATTGTCCTTTTGTTGTCTTCCTTACAGATAGAGGCATTACAGTAGATATCTTTTACTCGGTGACACATAAACAATTTTTCTTTGCCATCTTCGGGGTGTATAATAGGAAGTTTACAAACTTTTTTGTTCATATATAGAAGAAAGCAAGCTTTATCATTATGAGTAACCCACTCGTAGTAGTTAATTTTTAGAATTACTATCTGGTGTACCAAAATTTCGTATTTTGAATGAGTAGTACTTACAGAAATAGGTTTGTGTGTGCAATGCTTTCAATTGATTACTTAGAACGATTAATCTCTGAATATGTAGATAATAGTCTCGGGTATATGGCTTTAACCCTATATTCTGGTTGACTTGGTTATTCATACTTCTCAATAACTGTTCACATGTCGTTACATCTTGTAACTAATTTTTCTTGTTAATGTTTATTTCATTCCTTTCTTCTCTGATGCTTAATAATTCGAACAATCCTGTAATCTTGCATTTTTTTAATTATTAAATGCCACCCAATTTTTTTCGTCTACCTCCTTATTGTTTAAGTTAAACATGTCCGGAACCGATTCACGATGGTTGTCTAAGACAACCCTTCAATAACAAACTTAAATAGACGCTAGGATAACATAAGCGAAAAAATACAACTCCTCAACCCTACTGCATGAATTAGGTAACGTGAAAATTGGGTTAATATCACTCAAGTTGTTGATAATTCACCTATCCTCTTAGCGTGAATTCCAAAGTAACGAATCTCCAAATCAATTTGCAATTTTGACCTGGAATAGATCACCTGCTATATCATCCGGACTCGTTCAAACTATAAACATTATAGTTATCCTGAGTGCCGCATTTAGTAATTTTATCGGCCACAAAACGTCTTATTGTTTTTTAAATTAATTATTAATAATTTTTATTTTGTGTCTTAAACTAATATATAACAAAATTATTTTTGTTTTATTGTAATAGAATTCGAACTCTCTGTTAATCCTGACGAATCCTATTAGATGTGTGGGCACTAAAAACAGATCCCACCGCTGTGTCACCAATTTTGATAAGTTTTCCTACTCTAGGTGTTGACTTTCAAACGTTCCTTTCGACCACCCGTCCAATTATGGCCGGTTTATAAAAGTTAAGTTATAGAGGGCTGACTATAAGGCACCGAAACGGCTTCTTATATCTTCTAACAAGCCATAGAATGACCTTTTCCAATATGGAGTCTTCGTATCTTTAAGCATAAGTCTTAAAGACTAATAAAGTGTAAAATAATTGATTACTAACCTGTTCAAGTAAGATCTCGGGGACCTCTTCAGTTATGTAGTTGATCTCTAGCTCCAATCGCCGCCGTCCGTAAAATAGTCTATCTCTTACTCGGCTGTCTTTGATGGCCGAAATCCTAAATGTAAGAACACGCTAGCTCTAATTGGGATGAGTACAAGGTTTGGTTCTTTGTCATCTTCTTCGTTTGAGTCCTCTAGATTTTTAATTGATGTTATTGCTCTGCTGTTATCTGAAAATTTGATTAATATCACTTCAAAAAAATTGTAGACTGAATTACAATTTAAAATCACAATCACTTTATTTATCAAATAGTAACTTATAATAGATTATACACTTAGAATAATTTATAGATTATAAGTTTAAGTTTTCAGAATTTTTTTAGCCATCAATGTATTCTTAGGATACAACTAGTAACTTTAGAGAGCACGGTCCTTTCTTGGCTCTAGCCAAGATAATCTTCGCATAGCGCAAATCGCCTCGCTTTTATCATCTCAATTGCCAATAGTGCGCCAGCTCGAAGTATGCTCAGTGCGAGCGTGGAATCTTCTAGATTCTTTGTAAAACAACTACACCGGAAGCGTACAATAAGATCAGATATGCTCAATTTATGCAGTGATGCTTAGCTACACGCCTGCATTCTTATAATTGTAGCTGTAATAAATATAAGTTCACTTTCAGTATAATAAAACAATTAATTAACTATAGGCATATATTATTCGGCGCTACGCCGCGCTATTAGTGTTATAGGCTCAATTGATACATACTTTATATTTATATAACAGTTTACACTGCTTGAGGCCGACTGTGCTCTCGAAGGACTTAGAATATGAACTAACTTCTATGATTTTATGGAGTGCCAATCCAATCTGCTCTGGCCAGACAATTGGCCAAGCTTAATTGTTAAAAGAAGACGGTTCTAGTATATGAATCTAGTTCCTAATTAAGATATGAGTAAATAATAAGGTGATGTTTATATGGTGGGTCTAGCGTTAGTGAGGGTCAATTACATTATATCGAATCTATTCCAACAGAAACTATTTTAATTTGAGTATTTGAACATTAAATGCAATTTTTAGGGAATTTAAATCAAATATTCTCCTCAAAGGTCTTCACTGCTATAACCCGTCTATCGTTTGGATTACTTCTAAACAGTTCATCGCTTATTGATTATCGGCTTTTAATGCGAAGAGAAAACATTGCAATCAGTCATTCAAATCAAGTAATTTGGCCAAAAATGTGTCAGTTATTTATAAATAAAATCAATGCATTTATCATTTCATTAATAGATTCATTTGTTAATCACTGATTTGACTGCATTTCAAATCATCTCATATCTCATAAATATCTTCATTGAATTTTCTTTCATTAGATTATTGAATAAAATGAAAAATAGGACAAATTTAATGAACAATATTAATGATAATAGAATTAATGAATTGTGTGACACAAGTATTCGAAATCGAGGCGATATTGAACTCAATTATATATTCAATTAATAACAAATTTGTTTTAACAATGATTACATGCAAATATTCATTTAGGATAATACTATAGAACAAACCTGAGCAAAGGGTCTGTAAAGACTTGTTTTCCCTGTATTGCACTCTATTCACAATAAAATTGACAGTCGTTTCAATTATTTGTTTTTCAATTTTAAATTTGTTTAATGATTAAGAAGCGATTCATCAAATGAATGAAACAAAATTAAGAAATTTTCTAATTGAGATATATTTTAAAAGTTCAATAAATTAAATTTCTATAAATAAGACAAGGAGGGATGTAGATATAGAAGTGCATTTATTCCCCCAAAAATACAATCCCCGAGCTTACAGCCTAACACTTCTTGTGAGGCATATCTATTAGGTCTTTCTAAGTGTATAGAGGTCAGGACTTATTTGAATGCTCTCTTGTGGTGCATACTTATTGAGCTGAAGATAAGGCCTATTATTTTTTATATTAACACTTTTATTATATTTATAAATGCTATTATAATCCCTATTATGAACATATCTTATACATAGATTTATTAATATTCAGAATAAAAGAGAGAGTATATATATTGAGTCTGAATTCTCAAAAACATTTACAATACACGTGAATCCCCTAGGCCATCACGTAAACATAGGATATAGGTTATTGCATAACAGTATCTGAAAAAATTTGCATTAATAGACGCAAAGACAATATTTAGCAATTATAACATGGTATGTATTTTGAAGTACGAATCACTGAGATGACTGGTATTATTAAAATTTAGGCGCACATTCGCCCTATAATTTTGTAGCTAAAACTCAAAGGAATATGTTATGGAGTTGAGGAGGATTTCGAGGATTCGACTTCTTGTTTCATAAGTGTAAACACGAATTTGTGACTTTTGTACTCATTGTTCCTTTTAATGATTAAACTTCGAATAAACTCTTTTTAAAAGAAAGTATTTGTTCTATCTTTTTTTCTTTAAGTTAATCAGCTGTACTCAGGATTCGGCCCAGGTATTCAGGTATGGTGTCGAACCAGCGAATTGTTTCCCTGTTATATAGATCTCGTCCTGGAAAACCGAAAATTTTGTTAGAATATTTTGAATTATTTCATTAAAAAATGTCTCTGAGGCGGAACAAAAAGTGATTGAATTATTAGCTTTGCCCATACAAACTAAAATAGATGAAAACGATGTAATTTAAAATTTGTACACAAATGGCAGCCCATTTTAGTGAATGCGCAGGCATACAATCATAATATGATTAATACAACGTAGATTTCAGATTTATATAACTTGATTTATAAATTGTACCAAAAGTGGAATCGCACTTTAAAAAAGTGATCACGTAAATTATTGATGATTGGAATTTTTCTTCAAAAATGATGCTATTGGATGAGAATCTATGAAATATCATGCCTTAAGCAAATATAATTCCTCTTACGTTTTTTCAGGTAAAGCGAAGTTATATAAAGTCGTGGAGTTTCGAAAATGGACTACTTGTAAAACTTTCTATACTATCCATATGTAGCCCAATATTAATATTGATTTTTTAACATAAACTTAAATAGTAATCTTGAATCGTTTAATAGTTTTTTAATCTTTTGTCTTCATTTCCAAATTAATAGAAAGTACAATAATTTTATTTTAGTTTTAGTATACAAAAATTAAACATTAATATTAAACTACATATGGATAGTATAGAAAGTCTTCTCAAGTAGTCCATATTCGAATCTCCACGACTTTATATTAATGATCCATTTCTGTTTGATAATTGGAAAACCCTCATAGTTTACTTTCCCTGTGATTCAAAACAAATTATGCCATTTCTTATTTCATATCATTCTTAATAATTTTAATGATAAGTTTATATTAATCTGATTTATTTGAATGAAAATTTTGTAGAAAATAATTTTATCAATGTCTTTTGTGAGTAAAGTAATTATTTTTAAATTATAATTTTCTCATATCAATATTTTTTACAGGATCAATTAAGTATTTCTAATTCAGATGAAATCGTTAATAATGATAACAACATTAATGGTAAATATGAATTATATAATTTATGTAGAATAATATCAATTGAGCCGCAACTGAGAACTTATAATTTGGTGAATATTTCAGAAATTCAGTCTGTTTTTAAAATTCTTAAATTAAAACATTTTTAATACTAAATAATAAAACCGGTATTTAGTACCAAAATTTTTCATTTATTACAAAATATTATTTATTTAGTATGTAATCAGATTTTCTTATATTTTGAAACTATGTTTGAATGCCATTAGTTATATCCAAATTTCTTTTATTTGAGCTAAAAACTCATATGCATTAGTTTTTTACGAATAAAATATATTTAATTTTATAATCATTCTTCTATTTATGTTAATCGAAGAATGTTCTTACTTGAATATATGATACTAAATATTTGTGATTTCAAACAGAAAATATTCAAATCTTAGAAAGATAGATCTACTGAAATCATAGTGAATAATGGAAGTTATATTCATTATTAAACTCTGTATTATTAAAATTTATAACATTTATTAAATTAATTTTTATATTGATGTAATCAAAATTAAGCTTATATAGACTCAAAATATAAGAGAATCGGTGTACTTTTAAACCCAGCTTTATTTACAGTTATTTTAATATCTCCTTGATTTAAAAATAGCTAAAATTGAAAATAGAAACACAATTTATATAATATGAAAATTCTAGATCTATTTTCAAGAAAATATTATTATAAACTTGTTTAATGTTCAATAAATTACCAAACAATTATAAAATTAAACTAATTTAAAGAGGATAATAATTTAAACTGAATAGCTATTAGGTCAACCTCTTAGTGATTGTTCATATATTAATTTTTTAACCATAGTCATAAATTATTTTGAAATAATAATTTAGTTATTTATACTAATTCTTTATAAAAAAAATTTATCTCAAAATATTTTTTATTGCAATTGAGTTGTCGGCAATAGATTAAAAAATAATATAAAATAAAACCAAACATTAAAAAGTTTATCTAATAGCAATTCAGTTTAAATTTATCTCCATTGTACAAATAGGGTAATATTAAGACATGAATTGAGGTTATATAGTAATTGTAAGTTAGTATTAAATTGTAAATATAATTTGATTAAATTCTTTATTTGAGTTCAATATTCAGACAAATTTACCTGAAATTGAATTATAAATAATAATAAACTTTTGAATATTAAAAGTTCAATCCTAATAAAAAAATTCCAATTATATTTATTAATCTCCAATAAAAAATTTAATAACCATAGTTCTAGAATAAAGATTCTTTGGCTGAATAATACACTGAAACTTTTTCAATAGAACAACAAAAGTATAATTTTATAATTTTTTAAATAATTGGTAATTAACAGTTATTTGTAATTGTCAATTGCAAATAAAATTATATTTAAGATATAATTATAATATTTATCAATGTAAGTAATATTATTATGGAGTGCAGAATCATTTTAAAATGCACACGTTAACCATCCCGTTTTTATCACTAATGTTTTATGTTTCAATAATTTTCAATACCTAAGATGACCAAAACTTTTTTGGGTATTAATAAAGTTTAATTGAATTTATTTTTATGAAGATTAAATTAATTTTATTATTTAAAAATTTTATTACTATATGTATTTCAATTTCAGCTAGATTTGTCTAAAAATTGAGCTCAAATTCACATTTTAATCAAATTCCACTTACACTTTTCTATTAACAAAATTCAACTCATTTCTTAAAATCACTTTTTGTATAAAAATTTTAGTTTATAACTGAATGGCTATCTATTGAACATTAAAAAATTCTATTAAAATAGGCCATTGGTCTGAAAATGGCAATCGAAGCTTTCAATACAGTATTTTAGGATTTGACACTTTTTGGATTAATTAAATTCAAACTACTTAAGCTAATGATTCATTAATACTGATAAAGATTTTTCATATTAATAGATAAAACCAAATCAATTACTATTGAATATAAAATATTTATTTAAAACAAGTAGAAAATGAGTAATATATTCATCAGTATTATCAGGATGGATAGCTTGTCCATTTTAAAATGATCCTCAACTGTAGAAGTAATTTTATTCTTTAGGGTTCAGAATGAAATAATATACCTTTCTGTGAAAAAATAATTTTTATTTTGAACCATATTCTAGTAATCGAAACATATCCTTTAAAAATATATATAACATATTTTAAACATATCCTTTCTGTGGATGCAATGTTTATAAAATTGTATTAATGTCGGCAAATTCAAGCAAACCCACTGGTCCAATTGACACTAAATATATATTTTTATAAAGCATAAACAAATTTGAGTTCAGCTATATATATGATATGACTCATGCTGTTATCGTCGGGATCAGGTCAGCGGTGATAATTTACAGAAAAAGAATAAAATTATAACACTCCACGCTACTTCATTATAAACTTTACAAAATGTATATCCCATCACATATATTTGTAACAGATTCCCGTGAATTGGAGATTCCCTTCCTATAGTTTTAAAATAGATTCCCAAGCCTTGGACGTTCCTATCCCATAATTTATAAAAAATTTCAATGCATTGGAGGTCCCCGTCCCACAGATCTGTAATATATTTCCATTGCATTAGAGGTTCCCCTCCCATAGATTTGTAATAGATTCCCATTCATTATAGGTTCGCATGCCATAGATTTGTAATAGATTCCCATTGCATTACCGGTTATCATTCCATAGATTTCCATGCATTTGATGCTCCCATCCCATAAAATTGAAATAGATTCCAATCCATTGAAAGTTCCTATCTCATATATATGTAATATATTCCCATTCAATGGAATTTCCCATCCTACAGATTTTTAATAGATTCTCATGCATTGGAGACTCTTATCTCATCTGCATAAGCTCGTATCAATTTGGATTATCATAGGTTACCGTTACATTGTAGACTCACATTCTATGTAATTGTTATAGGGTCTAATTGAATTGGAGGCTCCTATCACATTGTGTTGGGGTGGTGCTAATCCGATAGAAAATGTAGGAGTGTGGGAATGCGGTTGTGGTGTTATCCAATGGAAAATGTAGATGTTGGTGGGCGTTTGAGAGTGCGGTGGTGATGCTAATCTTCTGGAAAATGTAGGAGTATGGAAGGGCGTATGGGTGTGAGGTAGTTAGAGGTGGTGGAAGCGAACCTATATACTTGTTTTACTTCGAAAGCGGAGTTAAAAAATTAATTCAAAATATATCAAAGATATTAAATGTCAATGGGTAAATATTTTACTTAATAACTATTTTTAGTAGTTTAATTTGAGTTTTGTAAATGTGAAATAAACAAATTCAAAATTATTCACATTTATTCTTATGTATTTTGAAATAAATTTTTTAAAGTTTAAAATTAATTGAAAATTATTTTAATAGAAATTAAAATTTTCTAAATCAACATTTTATATTAAAAATAAGTGTATCTTAAAGCTGCATTAGATTTAATTAGTTCCAAGTGTAATTCTCCATTGGTTGATTTCTTCAAAGCATATTATATTCACTGAATATTTTATTTTTTTCAAAATGATTAAATGTTTGTTAACAATATTTCTATTCAATCAATCTAGATATCTAATTTTTAAAAATGATTATTTACAGGTGTAATACAGTTGAACAGATCTTTTCCAATTCCAGAGATGAGTTCAAGATTTCCACATAAATTAAATCCACTTTATAAGGAGGAGAATATTAGTAAAATACAGAATTATTTGTTGGAATACAGTTTAATGGATGAAACAAAATTCAATAAAATCAAGAATGTTGGATTCTTGATTTCTCATTTTTATACAGAAATGAAGGATGTGGATAAATTCCTTGTGCTAATTATATATAATGTTTTGTTTTTTGTACTTGATGACTACCATGAAAATTTTAACAATAGCAAAAATGATATTGGCAAGAACAATTTGCTATGGAATCAATTGAAATTAATGGTTGAAAAATTATTTTTATAAAAATTTGTTTCTATGGTTTATTGGAAACCCTATATCACAGCCATATATGCAACGATGGACTATATATACAAAGACTTTAATTCAATACAACGAAAGCGATTGTCGGACGCAGTCTTAGGATATATTGACGGCAATCGCGAAGAAAACGTATTTTATGAGTCAATTGATAAGACAACTGATTTAGAAATAATTATTCAAGTATATTTCTTAGAATACAACAGCTTATTTTTCCTTCTTTTCCATTGCTTGCAATTAGTAGATTCAATCTTTAAACATCATTTTCGATATATTTAGTAATATTTTGTTTTGCTTTTGACAATTTTAATAAAAGGAAATATATGAGAGTTAGGCGACAAAATACAACTTGGTCAATGCGTCACTATTTATATGATAATGCGTCAAGGTTGATAATAGCATCAAATCACACACAGTTAACATTTCTATATGAATGATAAAGCAATGATCAAACTGTCTTTTGTCGACTAAATCTCAAATGAAATATGAAATACGATAAACATTAATCTATAATGATTTAATAATTAGAATCATTCAGTTATATATAACATTTCCGTTCAATTTTAACTAGGACAGATTAATGTTTTATTCGTACTCATTAGTAGGGCAGTGACATTTTTGGAATTTCATGGTATTCCTTGTTATTTTATTCATTGAAAATAAATTTTTTGAAAATTAATAAATCAAAATATAATTTGAAAATTTTATCCTATCATAAAAGTATTCAATTATAAACGAAATGGTCAAATTGGCATAAGTTGGTTCAATCAGATAGATTAATATTGATCTTGAGAAATTTTTGCAATTACATCATACATTAATTAAATCAATTAGTATCGATTTTCGTAATTAGCTTTAAATTAAATTAATTGATATTGGTCAAGAGATTTTTTGACATGTAGATGAAATTTTATATAATTGTCCCATTGGTTTCCGCCCATCATTCATAATGATCCCACTCGCTAAACATTCGGTTGATGTAGTTAAATAAGAGATACATTTGTAGAGTAAAGAATTCTCGTCGACAACATTATCTTATTCTTTATATCGACTCTTAATTTATTGTAACAGGATCAATTAAATATAAATATTGGCAAAATGTGTTTTGTAAAACTAGAGTTAAATTCTTAAAATTCCATATGGAATCTCATGTTGAAAAATTTCAAAACAATTTCGCTAGTCAAAATAAACCAAACCCTATTCTATTTTAAATGATATATTTTCTTATTTTAAACACATAAACTGTCTTCCAGAAATTAAATGGCAAACCAGATCATGCCTTTTCTCAGTTGTCCATATATTGTTAATCAATAATGTTTTATTTATCATTAATTTTTTAAATAAAGTATTTACGGTTCAGTCATTTGATCAGTTTTGGGTCTATTTAGAGTCTATTATTTAGGAACTAAACTGAGTTTTAGGAATGTTATTGAACAATCCGCTTATTTTCCTGACTTGAATCCTATAGAAAACATATTTTTGATACTTAAACATGAATGCATATCAATTCATAGACGTAAACTATAATTATTATTCTTAAAAATATGCAAAAAATATCATTTCATTGATAAGGATATTCAATTAATTCATAATTTAGTTTTATCGATGAAAAAACGATATAATAATGTAATTGCTAATTGCGGTGGAATTACTAAATACTTAATACTATATTAAAAGATTATCGAGAAATAAAACATTATTGATTAACAATATATGAAAAATTGAGAAAAGGCCGGATCTGGTGTGCCATTTAATTTTTGGTAGTCTGTAACACCATTATATATGAATACTTTGCCTATTTTATATAAGCTTATCAACTTAAAAGTTATCATGATCAAATATTTTTATAAATAAATCGTGCCGTTTTAATTTTTAAACAATTTAAGTTAAAATTTTGAAAAATATACATTTGTTTTAAAAATAAAATTTATCGTGCTACATTAATTTTATTATGATGCAATTGTTTAAAATTATTTTTATATTTGATCCCAAGATGAGCTTGAAAAATTTGGGATAGAAAACATTAAGAATTATCGATAAGTTATAAAATTTATCTAACCATTCAAACTTCAGTATTTTTCGAAATTTATGAAAATTTGTGGCATAAAACAATGAATTCACAATGATTAAATCATGAATATCCTCAATGATTATAAATAAAACTGCTATGTAAATATATGAAGATGTTCAAAGAATATTTTCCCATTATTTATTTTAATATGTCCTAGTACTTTTAATTAGGAATTGATGTCAAAGTTAAGATAATGTTTTCAAAAAGATTTCTTTACATTATATTTTGATCACTTATTCAACTACACCAGACAAATGCCTAGCGCTTGAGATAATTTTGAATGTTGTGCGGAAACTTATAGGACAAACAATAATATACTATATATAAGCATAAAAATTAATTTTTATAGACTTTGATCTCTTTCTATTATAAGAAACTTATGCTTTCATTAAATGAAATTCTCATTATTAAACTATTAATTATTCAGTTGCATAATATAATATGTGTAGAACAAATAGATGTTCAATTGAATTTGAAAATTAAACATATAAAGCTTGCATTTTAAAGTTATTTTGATGTCTTGCCACCTCGCAATTTTAAAGAGTTATTTACACAAAAATACTCATGAACATATTTAATCTATATTTATAATATTACACAGATGCGAATGAAATCTGGCGGAGGAAAAGTTGCATATGTTTTGATAGAATATGATCGACAAATATTTATTCCGGAACAGGAATGGAATAATAATAAACTACAGGAAATGCTACAAATTTGGGTAAAATATAATATATTAATAAATGATTTGTATTCATATGAAAAGGAAACGTATGAATACAAAGGAAGAGAAACTCAAATGAGGAATGCTGTGGCCGTTCAGTGCAGAATCGAAGGAATCGGTGTAAGAGAATCGATGGAGAAAGTGGTGAAATTAATACAAAAACTAGAGAATGATTTTTTTATTATTAATGACGAACTCAAGAGAAACTCGACTATTTGTGAATGCTTGAAGAGCTTTCTCGAAGGACTCCAATATCTTAGTGGAGGAAACCTTTACGTTAATTCAATTCTGGACAGATATAATGAATTCCAATTGTTAAAAATAACTTGATCTTGAATACTATGTTAATTTTTATTATTTATTTTCTAAAAATATTTAATTAAAATTTAATTAAATATGGAAGCTTGATAAGTGCGGATTATAGACTACGGTTTTGATTCTACTAATATTTAGCGGTTTATGTTTGTCTTACATTTGCAAAATTACAATCAGTCTTACCAACTCATTGATATTTTTTTGAGGGTAATATTATAATATATTTATAATATTTTATCATTTTGAAACGCACTTACTAAATTTACCCTTGTCAATATACATCGTTGGAAAGAAAATTTCAGACAATAATGAATTTTAGAAATTTGAAATCTTTGAATGGAACTCGATTTTTATGAATTGTATAAATTCTTCGATGAATGCGTATAGAGTACCGACTTTATTGAACTGAAACCCATAACTGGTTGCCTTTGCCAAATATATGGTGTCGTCAAACATATAATTTACTTTTGCATTGTTCTCAATTAATGCATTATCTTTTCTTCTGTCAACAATTTGTACTTTAATTTTGTCGTCTGTTAGGTATAAAGTTTTCTATTCTTCAGCCTTTCCGGAAAGGGCTGCGTTAATAGAGGTATTCTATTATTAGTTAAGATCTCCAAGCATTCTCTTTGGGCGACATCTCCTTCCTTTGGTAATAACTTAATATACAATGATTCTCATTGATGATTGTATTCGATCGCAAATTGGTGAAAAATACTTTATGTCATACAAAATTACTATTACATTTATTTCTAAATTGAATTGGTTCTTTTCTGTAGGTGTTAATGTAGAGGAAGAATTGAATATCTTCTATTTGGAATTAAGTTTGCTGTCCCTAAATTTTATGTATACATCATCAAGTTGTAGGTTATGAAACAATTCTCCTTGTAGACTATCTAATGTCTGACTCCTCTTGGTGTCTCGTATTTGAATTCGGTGTTTCTTTGAATTTAGTTTAGTCTTTGTGAATTACATCTTAATTATATGTTGATCATTTAAGGTTTTATTGATTATATCAAATAAGAATCCTTATCAATATGCTAAGATTATTCTCTTGTATTACATCACAAGGCATTCTTATAAATTTAGCCATCATATCTGTGCTATATGTTGTAGTAGTCGTTAACACAATTCTCGTATACGTAATCGTAATGCTATGCGTTTCTGTTAAGATGTGAGCGATTGTTTCAGTTAAAGCAGGACAACTTATATGTACTATGTGGTTGTGCACAACCTTATGCTGTATCTCACTTAAACTCGGGGTAAATGTTATGTTCGAAACCGTAAGCAAAGGGACATTATTATTATCTTATAGCTTATATCTTTATTAGTGTCAATAATGTTTAATTCGACAGATTCTGTTGTTGTTTACTCTCTCTCTCTCTCCTCTCTCTCTCCCCTCTCTCTCTCCCCCCTCTCTCTCTCCATTCCATCCTTCCCCCTTTACTCCCTTCAATGAAAATATAGTCATCAGAAAAAACAATTCATTAATTCATTCCATAATATCAGATATGATTTATCCGTTTCTATTATATCAGTAATTAATCGAATGATAAATTGTATATACAGTATCTCTGCTGCTTTAAGCACTCTTTCCTATGATATATTGGATATAGCAATAGCCAGTGTTTCTGTTTTATTCAATACATACTCGAATTGAATAATGCAATATTTGTGATATTCATTTAATACGTGTTTATATAGTATTTTCATAAAGTAATTAATAATTTCTCATTTATATAATGATTACAAAGGTTTTAATCTATTGACAAATATTATAGTTTTGTTTCCCTGAATATTGATAAGAGGCTTTTGGATATTTATATTGCCGTTTTAAGCAAGGATTACCAAGATCGACTGGTATAGGGGGAAATATTTTTAAAAATTCGATTAAAATGCTAGAGAAAGTCTAGATTTTTCGAAAAACTAAAAATGCAAAAGGGTTAATATAAAAAATATGTCCTGGACTATAAATATTAAACAAACATATTTTAAAGATTCTTAAATGCAGATGGGAGTATTTTTCGCTATACCGTCTTGGCTATCCGTGCTTTTGATATTAAATAAAACACTGATTAATTCAGTATCAAAATTAAGTGTTTTTATCAAATATTAAATATATATTTAATATTGAGACCAAACTTTGTTATATTTACATATCGTAGTTATGAACAAATGTAATTATAGTTTTACCATAAATTAGTTCTGTTTCCATAGTGTTTCGCTTTATGTTATTTTATTTGACAATCTGTGAACGGAAGCTAAATATCAGTTTGAAATGAAGACTATTTGTTATTAGTATTTAGTTGTCGTTTACAGATTAGTCAAAAAATAACATAAAGCTATCTCTAATGAAACTACAGATGCGCAATTGGGGTATAACCAAAATACCTAACCTGTCTCTGAAAAATTGCCAGAATATCCCCTAATTTCAAGAATAAAATAGGACCACCCCTAATAATTTTGAGAATATTCTGTGAAATTCTGTCTAAATTCTTAGACAAATACAGCATTTTATCAAATTCTTCCTAAATTTGGTCAAATTCCGTTAAATTCTTGCAGAATCAGCTGAAATTCTGTTAAATTACATCATTTTTAATTAAATTCTGCAAGAGTAAGGTAGTCAAAAAATACCTCACCCCATACTCCTCCTGTGATTTTGAGGCTCATATCAGTATTTTATACCCCTTTGAACTTTTCATCCTTTGCGCACCTTTAAATGAAACAGTACTAATTTATAACAAAACTAGAATTACATTTGTTCATGATCGTAATCATATAATATCTTAATAATTATGCACTCTTAAATCTGCACAGTATTATTCCTCGGTTTGAAACTTGATAGCATTTTTAAATTGTGAATTTTATCATTCATTTTAATAAAATATTTTTTTTTGTACATACAATCAACTTATTTTGTTTAAAAACATTCTCTGGAAATTTTATTTATGTGAAAAATAGTTTTTTATTATAATTGTATTTACAGAACTGAGTAGCTCAGCAGGTATGGTGACAGCCTTCTGAGCGAAGAGTCGCTGGTTCGAGCCCAGCCAGAGGTATCTCACTCCTGATGATTGTCGAAAAGTATTTATCCTCTCAGTTGTTCTCACTTCAATGCTAGCAATGAGCTAGTCACTTATTATAAGCGGAGGGGGACGAAGTGCTTATGGCAACTGGGAATTTGGTAATTATGCCAAAAACGAAAGATACAAAAGGCGTTCATGAAAATGAATGGGAATTTTATTAAAAGACTAATTTCTTGTCACATAAGATACTTTCCCTATAAAAAATTTCATTCCGTGTTTCATCAATTTTGAATAATTATGAATACAATCTTAAATATAATTTTAATTTAAACATAAAAATTAAGATAAAATCCAAAAAAAATAAGAATTAAAATACTTGAGATTATTAGTTGAATCCAGAATCCAAAATTTTATCTCTTTCTTAAAGCCTTTCATTAAAATATTTATTCATACTACTTTTGCTACCCCTTTTATTGATACACTTTTGTGTGTATATGAATTTTACAATATTGCAAATTACTAGCTAACATTCCCATCCTTCAATTTTACATTCTGTCTTTTCCACCCAAGCACATTTCTTATCATATTGAATAAATTATTGTATTAATCTAATTGAATCTAGATGTTCTAAAACTTTAACTAATAAATTGATAATAAATTAATTTAATCTTTAGAAGTCCTGAAATTAGTCTTAAAAATTGTAAAATGTTTAAAAAAAATTGAAATTTCATTAAATCATTAAAATATGATTTAATACCAATAAATTTCTAGAATATTTCTAAATGAAATTAAATCAGCTCATTATCTCTGCGTGGAGTGAAATAAGCAGTGAAAATGACAAAAATATATACGTCTTTCGCATAGTTGGAACCGAAAAATGAATTTTTGTCAAAACTTTTTTTTAAAATATATTAAAATTCTTTGTAGTTTAACATTGCATTAATTAAGAACTAACCTGGACTTTCCAAATTGAAACTCTGGCATATATGCTCTAGACACTTCATGGTCAATGAAATATATTTTTAAAAAATATTTCTTAAAATACAAAATTTATTAAACGAATGACACAAAAACACATAAATTAATATTAAATATTATCTTATCTTTTGATCATTAAATAATAAACAGATAAAGTTCTACCGAAAATTATAGGGAGTATCCAGGGTAAGTTTGTTTTAGTGGGTGATACTGAAACTGAGCTATGATATTATACTAAAGATTCTGAAGGTCTTTTTGCCAATACTTAGTTTTTATTCAAATTAATTAAAATCAAGAGCAAACTCTGGTATATAAAGAAATTACTTTTTGTTTGAATTTTTTTTTAAAAATTATTTCTCTATTTTGACCAAATGTAGGTCTATTTCATTGTAAGATCGGTTTTACAGCTTAAACTAATTTTTAATCAAACAAATATCAGAACTTCAGAAATTTAGAAACAAATATTTTGCGTCAAATGTCTATTTTAGTGAGAAACTAATCAATTCCTGCAGTTTTACTTCATTTATACTGGCTTAAAGGGTAGAGCCTTGATGACCTCAATCGATTTTTGATTTTATAAATATTTGTTTGTTTTATAAATTAGCAAGTTCTACAATTTACATGTTATCATTTTATTTCTCTAAATTTGTTCATGTTTGAATTAAGTTTAATATACAGTGGAGACAAGTTTATACTGAATGCCTATTAGATCAACTTCTTATTGTTTAGAATTTATTTTAGTATATTTGAATAATCTGTGAACACCAGTAATACATTTGTTTGAATTGAATATTTACTTATTCATAGAAACTCTTTATAACAAAATTGTTATTTCAAATTATTTGATATTGTAATTCAGTTATCGGTCAGAGATTAATAAAATAATATAAAATAAAACCAAACACTAAGATGTAGATCTAATAGCCATTCAGTTTAAATTTGTCTCCAGTTTAGTTCAACTTCAAGTTTGTTTGATATTTTTGAGCTAATGTCTAGTTTTGTCACTACCCCTTGACTATCCCTTCTATGAAGTACTAACACTATTAGAGATTTTTTTGTCAATTATTTTGAAAGCAATGCTATCTTTAAATTATTAATAAAAACAATAATAAAATTGTTATAGCGTTTGTCAGACTCTGATTGAATATAAATACATATTTCTATTTAAGTGTAGATTTGGAAAAGTTTTATAGAATGTATGAAATTCGTAGACTTATGTATCTGTATTAATGTGCGGATAAGGCTATTGCTATAATATTTCAGCCAAATATTGAAAAATGATAAAAACCTAAATATTGATTAAGTGCTTAAATTCGCGGATTTATCTCTTAATAAAATAATATTGTTGTGTAATTTAAAATTTCAAATAACTATTATATGGTTAGCGAAGAAAACAATTACATTTCGATTATTTGAAGTGAATGTTAAAGCATTTGATTGTAAAATATTGATATAATATCTTTTTTTGCTATAATATTTATCCGATTTATCAATAGTGAAACACTTGATTGAATTCAAACACTATTTAATTTGAAAACACCATAAAAATTGTTTTAATGAAAGCAATATTTCAGTTCAAACTAACTAATAATATTATAATTATTTAAGAACTTTCATTTTTCATTTTTAAAAAAATATATTTTTAAAAACTTAAAAATATATTCCAATAATGAGATTTTATACCCTATTTATAATTGTTGTCTGCATTTTGTTAACTATGGATATAATCATTACTGAAGTCGGTATGTGTTTATTGTTTGCTATATTTGTTTTTTTGACAATTATTTAGTTTATTCTCTGATTCTTTTTATAGAATGTGGTTTCGGAAAGAGAATGAAGAAAAAGCTTAGAAAAAAGGCAAAAAAGGCTAAAAAGGCTAAAAAGTTAAACAAAAAAGCACTTGAAATGGCAGAGAAAATTAGCGATGATAATAATCTAGTTAAATATTTTGATTATTATCAAGAGTTGTGAAATAAGAATAATAATATCATCGTTAGTAATTTAAGTAATTATTGTTACAAGTTGTAAAACTATTTTTAAAACGATATCAAGTTTAATTCTACATTATTTATCTTATTTTTTTAATTTTTAATAAACGAATTTAAAATGTAAAAAATTTGCAGACAATTCAAAAATGAATTATCTATACTATTTAAAATGTTAAAAGGTACAATCTTATTATATGATGGCCCTACCTACCACCCACCCACATCTCAGCAAGTAATGAGGATATGATTACCGCCGCCCCGCCCTACCTACCACCCACCCACATCTCATCTAGTAATGATGATATGATTACCGCCGCCCCGCCCTACCTACCACCCACGCACATCTCATCTAGTAATGAGGATATGATTAACGCCGCCTCACCCTACCTACCACCCACCCACATCTCAGCTAGTAATGAGGATATGATTACCGCCGCCCCACCCTACCTACCACCAACCCAAATTTCAGATAGTAATGAGGATATGATTACCGCCGCCCTGCCCTACCTACCAACCTCCCACATCTCAGCTAGTAATGAGGATATGATTACCGCCGCCTCGCCCTACCTACCACCCACCCACATCTCAGCTAGTAATGAGGATA
>JAQFXN010000488.1:0-21637 GCA_034693365.1 Liacarus xylariae | reverse complement strand
TTTGTTAATTATAATAATTTTTTGTAAATCCGAAATATTTTTTTAAAATTCCGAAATATTTTTAAAATGGTTTTTTTATATTACTTAATAAAATTCTTTTTTAAATATCTGCCCCTTTTTCCCCCTAAATTTATTTCATTGAAAATATTTGTGTAATGTTAAATTTTCATAATTTTGTGCTCTGCTTATAAGCAAAGACAGGATTTAGAGGAATGTGCTTCCGTTCAGTATTACCCCCTATGAATCAGTTATGACTGGCCTCTGGGTGTTTGGGGCGCCAGACGTTTATTGTTAGGGCACCGACTCTACAAAAGGCTATTTACTCAATGAGTTGATCAATAGTTTGTTTGTATAACGAGTTGGCATTCATTGCTTAACCAAACAATAAATAGTTTTGTCAATCGGTTTGACATTAATTTAAAGTCTTATTCGTTATAACAAACAATGGAAACGAGAGGAGAGGGAGAGAGGAGTCAAACAAATGTGGATTATTTGCTCGAAAAGTTCACAATAACTGAAATCATAGACATTCAGAACAAACTGAAGACAGACGTCGAGAAGAAGAAGGAAGAACTGAAACAATTGGTCGGGTATGACATGTCCTCTCCATAGAGTAGAGTAGAGTATTGTATTGAGTCATGTCTTGTCTCTCATTTACTTCTAGTCAACGCTATGGAGATCTGATGGAAGCGGTGGAGACCATCAAACAGATGAACGTAAGCGTCGATTATGTGCTCAAGTCTTTGGTTTCACTCAACAAAAGCCAATCCAAACAATTTCTGACACCAAATAAAAGCACTTCCGATAAGATTAACGACAAATACATTGAAAGTAATTTAAATCCAATAAAGACTTTCAAAATTGGACTCATTTTGAAACTTGTGGTCGAAATGCCATTAAATGTAAGTTTTTTATTGTTTTATCTAAACGTAGACTCAGTTTTGCATCGATTAATCCAAAGATATGGTCAGCGCTTGAAACTGAAAACCTCTTGACTGCGACTTATAATTACTTCTTTGGACGGCATTTGTGTTCAAAGTTTCGACAATTAGTTTCGGCGAACGAAACGCCAGAAGTGTTCAAACAATACGAAACTGCAATCAATCGATTCAATGAAGTTATAGTCAATAAGTGCTGGGATTTCAACAAAAGAAGTTCTCTTAACGACAGTTTCGATGACTCTGTAAATGCGGACATATTTTGTTGTTTAATTCTATTACAAGACTTGACTCCAAAACAACTATTTCTCTCAGTTCTGGAGAAAAGAAAATCCGATATAAAAGAGTGTTTTGTTAATCGTAATGAACTCAAACAGAGTTTGCAGTCTTTTATAAATATCTTATTCAATACAATCAAATGCATTGATTCGGTATTCTTCAGAAGCAATGGAACTAAAGCTAAAACTTTATTACATCAAAGATATGAAAGAATGACTAAAATTAGTTTCGATTCAACACTTATTAAAGAAAGAAAATTAAGTCCAGAACTAGAGATGGGTTTAACTGATTTCAAAATAAATAATAAAACAATTATTGAAGCAATTGATTCACAAATTATTAGAAACGAAACACAAAATTGGATTTCGTGTATAAAAAGCCTAATCGAACCGCTTTTACAGAATTTATTGGAATCGATTGAATCCGTGAATTATATTTGCGTTGTTTTGAATGAAATCAATGCAAATCTGAAACAAAGCCATAAACTAAATGATTGGGAAGAGTATTGTGAAGAACTTATGGGAAATTATATCCCCGTTTGGGACCAATTTGTCATCACTTTTATTATCTCTAAAATTAAGTCAATTATTACCCAAAATATTGACAAAACTCTCGATTCATTAAAAGAAAATATAAACAATTCTATAATTAATAATAATTGTCTGAAATGTGAAGATTTGGAAGTAATTGACGTTATTTGGAATGACTCTGAAAACAGTTCATTGAGTTTATCGAACAAAGCGTTCGCAAAAATTCCTACAATTCATACCATTTGTTCAGATTTTGACGATTCGTTGAAATATCTTTTAAATGACTTAAAATTAATTAAAGATTTTAACTTCAAATTAATCAAAAGCCACGAATTGGAAGACATTGAAACACATTTAGTCAACGTTTGTCACAAAATGATTGAAAATATCAAACATTTTGTAGAATCTATCGACTCATCAGATGAGAGACGAATAATTCCACTCTTTTTCGCACAATTTTTGCGTCAATTAACCCAATCGTGTCCTCATTTAACTAAATCTTTTGAGAGCTCTTCGCATAACAGACAGTATTCCTGGTCTAAAAATAAAGATTTATTGCTTTCCTATTCCTATAAATCCTATAAAAAAGTATTTGAAATCAAAGTCAAAGAACTGTTTTTCAATATTACGAGTGAATCGATAACCGATTTGAATGAGTTTATTAATAACGCTTTGGTATGGAATAAAATTCAAACCACAGAACAATCAGAGGAAGGAAAAGTAGTCAACTCTAAGATTGAAGTTCCGCTTCAAATGTCATCTTTTCTTCACAACAATTTGAGTCAATTATGTAATGAAGTCAATAGAGTCACCGGACATACAATCCCGCGAACGGTTGCCCTAAACCTCCTGTCCTTACTCACCCAACAATTGGCGCTCATCTATTCGGGTGCCTATGAATGCCTGTCCACTAAGCACTTGCCGCAGAATATTAAGCAAACCATTGCTCTGCAGTTTTATTTCGACCTCTTATTCCTAAAGCAAACGTTGGGAACGACTCGCGACGAGACCTTAAAGATGAACGAAATGTCCAAAATTCACGAGTTATCACAAAAATTCGAGACTTTGATCGATCCTTTCGATCTGCACGTGTTCTTCCCTCACATCCAAACAAATATAGCAAAATTAGGCAGAAGTACAAGTGTTATATTCGGATTACTTCTTCCGGACAACACTTTGATTACATCGGAATCAAAATCTAAAAACAACAGTCAAATCAATGAAATGCATAACATTATGACATTCAACTCGTGTCAGAAAGCGCTCACACTTTTGAATATCAATTCAATTTCATCTAAAATATCTAAAAAATGAAACAATTAGTCATTTGTTTAACTATTCTATACTTTAGACTAAATTATTAATTCAAACAATTTATACGATAAACCGATTCGAATAACTATTTGCAAATAAATATTTAATTTTAATTCGGAGTAGTATTAGTTCTAAATTTTGCTCAAAAAAGTATTCAATTTTGGGTAAATTCTCTATCAAAATGTCATATTATGTCAAAATACTGTACATTAAATATAAGAAATCCAATCTCTCTCCTGTATATTACTCTTCATTCGTCTTCACGAAACTTATGATTAAAGTTCATATAAAATGAAAAAATGTTATTACGGTAAAGCACTTCAGGAGTTCTTTAATGTTAACAAATTTCAAAAACAATTTTAATTTTTCAAAAGACAAATCAATTTATTTTTACAATAAATCATATCTTAAGCCAAAGTTAAACGTTTTATATATAATAATGAATTTGATATTAAGTTAAGAACATTTAAATAATGATATAATAATTCTTTTAATTTCACAATAAGTTATAGAAAATCATATAATAATTCCCAAACTTTATGTTCGACTGAATAGAAGGGAATGTTTTCAAAACTGATTTTAACAGAAAAACGATTATTTGTTTAAAAATAAAAGCATTTAATAGAGACGTAAAGTCCGTTCAATACCTCTTGAAATGATTAAAAGAACTTAATATCTTAGACCAGAAGAACTTGAATTATTTGATCCGAACTGTTGACTCATTGCCTGTCGGGCAGCACCGGCTGCAGCAGCAGTTGCCGCCTGTTGTACGTGTTCATTGCGAAGTACTCCTTGTGTGAACTCCATCTGTGCCTTTTGCATACTCGCACCCGTCGATCGGTATATACTGTGAACCTATAGTTCGATTGTAGTTATTAGTAATGAATCAAAATTATGGCTAAAATTGATTATTTGAACCTTAATTAAGACCAAAAAGGAGGCCAAAGCATAGCTCGCGATAACTATTGCGCACAAAAAAATAAATATACTGAAGAATACAGAGCTCTCGCCGCTCGACTTAATGGCCATTATTAAACCGCTGTTCAAAACAAATAAACAAAACATTACTTAAAAACAAAACTTAATGTTTCTCTAAAATAGAAATAAATAAAATTAACAAAAGGCCCACTATTTTGAGACTCCTTTCCGGTCGTCATTGTATTAGACAAGACATACAATACCTTCGATAAAACATAGAAAGAGGTCAGAGAGAAAAGTGCCCAAAGAATGCCAATCATTATGAAACAAACACCGACTGCAATGTCTATATTATGTCTTTTTTCGTCTATTATTAATAATCCGCTAATAAATCCTCTAAAAACCGATTCATAACATTTGCCAAATGTTTGTATAATTAGATCATTCATTCATTTAATCAAAATTAATCACAAATAAGATATCAATACATACACAGAACCCATGCCTGGAATACCGATCGCCCAAATGATAGCAAAAACCAATTGACAGAAAAATACAAAGAAAAAGACCATAAAGTTGAAGGAACTGTCATTTCTGCCAATAAACAAATGCAAACATTAATAAATAATTATTTGTTTATAAGCGCTGATAAAAACCTGAACGCCTTATAGAGTGGTCTAAACCAACAAATGAACGAAAGCGGACTAAATATAAAGAGTGCCACTAAAGAGAAGGCGAATATTCCTCCGCCGCCGTTAACGCCTTCTATCAGAGCTGCGGTTCCACCCAATAGGTTGACGAACAAAACTCCGACATAATCTGAAACAATTTTGAGTCAAATTTTGCATTGAATTGTGTTTAAAGCGATTCACTCACACATCCAAAGGTAGTAAACGAGACGAACTATTTTCTGGAATTCCACTGGAATTTCCACATTAATGTCCTGATAGAAACATGGAGTGCAGGGACATATGGATGGCAGTGGCGGCCAATTATTCTCTTTGTTCATAATCGACGCCTCCCTCCTCAGCCTCTCCTCCCTGGCCGCCAATTCAGCCTCTTTTCGGTCCAATTCTTCTTTTTGTCTTTGAATCTCATCTATAGTTATAGTTTGTGCCGCAGACGGAGTATAGGCCGGAGGGGAGGCGTATGGCCTGTTGTTTGAGGGCCCCAATGACGAGGTGTTTATGACCGCCGGTTGGGGTACTTGACTCGTAAGGGGAGGGTTAGCCGCCCCTCGTATTGACTGAATTAATGGTCAATTTGTTTTAATTTTTCGGTAAAATAATTAAATAAATAAGACATACATTCGAGGGTTTAGTTGTTTGGTTAGCGAATGGATTGTAGTCCTCAAGACCTGAATCGCCGTTAACTGTCGGCCGATTTGTGGCCGAAGTTATAGACGGATCCTATAATTGAATGAACTCTTATCTAAAATAGTGAACAAACAAAACAATTATTAAAAATAATAATTAATACCGAAAACGGGTCTCCAAAGGGGTTATTGTCGTCAAAGGCAGACATAATCAACGATTAAATGATTAAAACCTATTAATTAATTGAATACAAATCCAATTCAGTAATTGTCGTCGCAATCAATGACTAATTGTTATCTTAATCTTGATTTTAACAGATGTTGTCATAACAGTCAGTCATAACCGAAACACTCATTCAGTGAGCAATCGTTTGACGACTCGTTCACTCGTTTACATCAAAACACTCTATCAGTCATCCAATGATTCAGTGACGCAAAGCTCACTTCAACCCACTTATAGCTGTATATCCACTCAAATGCATATAAAGCCCTCAAACCTACTCCTCCTTTGCCTCTCAATTCATAACTAAGTATATGACAATTAAAATAATAGTAGATATGAAATGATTGTACGCATGACATGAATGACATCAATAATATTGATATCAGAAAACACTTCAAAACATAACTTTATTTCAGACTAGAGTTGATTGAATACAATATTACGGTTATATTGAATGTCATTCAATGAATGAATGTCTAAAAATGTCAAAACATTTAACTAAATATAATATTTAACAACTTTGTCATCAATTATAATACAAATATTGAATACAAAAATCATTTAACTCTTATAATACGTCAAAATAATTGCACAAAAATATCGATAATTTGAAAATTTTTACAAATATTTTTGTGTAAATTTTGAAAAATATTTTTCTTAGATTTTTGTAAAGAAATCCAAACAAACGATAAGAATATAAAAGTTTTTTTAGACTCAAATTCTTATTAATAAATATCCGATAATATGATTGAATAGATTTAAATAAATATTTAGTGATTTCTAACACTCTATAAGTATTTCAATTGAATTATAATTCTTTAAGACTTTTGATTAATTTAATTAATAATTGGTTTAATTTAAAATTGGATTAGAAATGAATGAATTGAGAGTAAAGACCAGATGTTTGTCAACTAATTTAATGCATTATTTGTCCGGAATTTTAATCGGTTTCACAATTTGTTCACAATTTACTACATTTAGATACCAATGGAAAGAAAGTCCTTTTTGTTCATTGAATTCAAATAATTTTGAGACTAATTATAAACAATTTGATGAAAAAAATGTAGCTTTAGATCAATTAATAGAAAGTATTAGAAAACAGAACTCAAACCAGAATTTGGTTTTAATTGGAGTAATGACTGCACAGAAATATCTGGACTCCAGAGCTCTTTCTATATACAAGACTTGGGCCCAAAATCTTAAGGGAAATATAATATTCTTCTCCAGTTCTTCTTCGAGGTATTACTCACTTTAACTTTAAATTAAGCTTTGAATCAAGTTTTTGATTAATTCTTGTCTCAAAAGGTCTTCATATGGTTTGCCTTTGGTTTCACTGCCGACTGTCGACGACTCATATCCGCCCCAAAAGAAGTCGTTTTTGATGTTTAAGTTTATGAGCGATCACTTCATCGACAGATTCGAGTACTTCATGAGAGCCGACGATGACGTCTATATCAATACAGAAAAATTACAACAATTTCTTCGGACAATAAATAGCAGTAAACCTCTATTCATAGGACAGGCGGGAGTGGGCAATAAAGAAGAATTCGGACAATTGAATCTGGAATCGGATGAGAATTTCTGTATGGGTGGACCGGGTATTGTGATGAGTAGAGCCACTCTTGAATTGTTCGCCAATAATATACAGTACTGTCTGAAACACTTGTACTCAACCCATGAAGACGTAGAGATTGGCCGTTGTGTGCGTCGATCGGTTGGGATTCCCTGCACTTGGAGTTATGAAATGCAACACTTGTTTCATCACAACTCAACACATGAGTTGTCTTTAAAAGAAGGAATCGTTGGTTCGAAACAGTTGTATAAAGCGATTACAATACATCCCATCAAAAGACCATCGATTATGAAAAGACTTCACCTTTACTTCAAGAATAATGAACACCAAAAGCTCAGACATGAGTTGAATCGATTGTATCGAACAGTCTTTGAAACGACTGCTGTTCTCAACATTTCTGTCGACAATATTCTCAATAAATTGAATCAAAAATACTCAAAATCTTCACATTTGGGACAAAACATAAACTTTGAATCTGTTTCGAAGAGAGAATCATATATTACTTGGGATTTCATTTCGCATAATATATATTCGGCAACGAATGTAAATCCCAAAAGACATGTCGAGAGCCATATCTGGCGATCGATAGAAAACAATATTCAGGACTTAATGTCATTAATAAACAAACGATCGAAACAAAAGGGCCGAACCATGGAATTCAAGAATCTATATTACGGTTATATGAGAGTCGACCCATTGCTCGGAAATGAGTTTATTTTGGATTTATTAATGGTATACAAGCGATACAGAGGTCGCAAAATGACAATACCTGTGCGCCGACACGCATATGCTGTACAAACATTTTCAGACTTACAAATAGAAGAAATGGTGACTTCGAAGTCATCACAAATGGTTAATATAATTGTTCCGCTTTCGGGACGAATAGAAGCGTTCATTAGATTCATTGATAACTTCAAAGAAGTCCAAATCAAAGATAAATACATGAGTTTAGCTGTAGTTCTGTTTCCCGACGCAACACAAAGTGCCAAACAATTAAATCAATCAAAAGATATTTTAGATGAAGTCCAAAGATCTGGAATTGCCTTAAAAGTGGCCCAATTGGGCGGTTTCTTCTCACGTGCCGCTGCTCTACAGAGAGGGTCCGCAATGTTCCCAAAAGACGCTTTACTTCTATTCTTGGACGTAGACATGCATTTCACGGCTCAAGTAATAACTCGTGTTCGACTCAACACAATTCAAAGAAAACAAATATATTTTCCAATAGTTTTTAGTCAATACAGCCCTCAATTCACGCCTCAAAATAACTTAAACAATAGCGACATTTATGAGAACAGTGGCTATTGGAGACAATTCGGGTTCGGAATCGTTTCCATATATAACAGTGATTTACAAGCGGTCGGGGGTTTCAATGTCTCTATCCATGGCTGGGGTATGGAAGACGTGAACCTTTACGACCGAATAATTCAAAGTAATTTCACGATATTTCGTAGTATTGATCATCAATTGATCCATATCTACCACGACATACATTGCGATCACTCCTTGACTTCATTACAATATGAGATGTGTTTGGGAACTAAACTTACAAGTTTGGGATCTGTCCAGCAATTGGCCAAATATATCAATTTAAACAAATTTCTTAAATTATAATAATGTTTTGCAAACATTTTATTAAAGATTTTATATTAAATGAACCCAACTTTGGTTCGGGGCTTATCGAAGACTGATATTATATTGCAATTAGTGTCCGCAGTAGTCGATTATGTTTAAGACAAGTCATGCAATTGATCTGATTTTTTAATTATTTGAATTTTTAACTTAATTTTATATTTAATTACATTTTTTTTATTCGTTTTTCGTTAACATTTAATTCAATAAATAATTGCTTTGCAATTCAATACATATTATGTAATGTTTTCTCAAATCTTTTGCCGAAATTTTGATTATCAATGAATAAATTATGAATAGTTAATGATTTGACAAATTGTTTTGTAATTTAAGAAACATTTCGGAAAGAATTATGAAATCGGAAGATGTTATTGGGCACTCGTTTGGCACATTCGGGCACATTCTCTATCCAATCGCAAAGACTGGTTTTTGGATTGAACACAGTCTTTGCGGGACAGGTATACTCATAGGGCTTGTATTTGCCCTCCTTTTGAGTTGGAATACATCGATAGAATTTCTGACAATCCTTTTCGTGTTTGAAGATTCCAATTCCGGGACAATTAAAAACGTTCGGTTCCTCTTCTACTTCATGACCCGTTTCCGGTTTAGTAGTTGTGGTTGTGGTCGAAGTTGTAGTCGTGGTCGATGTCGTAGAAGGAGATGTCATCTCTTCTGCTTTAGTAGCCGTAGAGCTTTGTTGGTTTGGATGTGTTGGCGCCCATTGCCATGAAGTCGAAGATGATTGAGGGGATGAGACGCTTGTGGACCACCACATCACTGAACTCGCCGACGGCTTTGGCCACCACGTGGACGATGGAGTAGATGAGGGGCGCGGCCACCACGTCATGGCTGTAGAGGGAGTGGATGAAGGAGAAGTAGATGTAAAGGTAGTTGTAGACGATTGCGCCCAAACCCATGGCTTTGTAGGGGAAGTGAGAGAAGAAGAAGAAGTGGACGGCTGTGAGTCTGGTTGTGAAGGCGTCGGTAATGGCATTACAACGGAATCACTTTTGAACACTTTATTGATTGCATTCAAAAGCGGATATTTTTGACCACATTTTCCTTTGAAGTCATCGGTTTCTACCGACCAAATCATACCTCCGGCCAATTGCATGGCTTTAATATACTGTGCCTTTAATGTAATGCTTTCGATGTCGTCATATCCAACCCATTGTCTATCTTTGAAAGCATAGGGCGCTAAATGATAGGGATCTCGAACTTCAGTCCATTGGTTATTGAGTTTATTTTCGCAGATCTTTAAAACAAATATAAATTTTTTTTTTGAGACATTAATGGATTTATTTCAAAGAACAAACTTCATTATATCCAAGGGAACCGGCTTCTCTAGTATAAGGTCCTGCCTGTCCCTTCTGTGGTGCAGCCGCACCCAAATAATTGTTTTCAGCTTTTTGTAGAGTAAAAGATCGTCCATACGTTCCCATTCCAAGAACTATTTTATTCTTTGGCGCCCCTTTAGATATCCAGTAGTTAATTGAATAATTCTGAAATAAATCAACAATTTATCGAATCATTTAAAAGAAATTTCTTTAAAATTATAAATGAATTTTTAATTTTTACTCAATTATTATTCTAGTAATGATCAAACAATGATAAACTATGGGTTTCTTTCTTTTTCTTGTTTCTGACACTCCTATGAAGTTAATAAATAGTAAAATTTTGCTAAATCTGTTCTTGTAGCAAATGAAACAAATATGTTATGTCTGAAGTTAAATATTTTGGATGATATATTCTCACTTTTAATCAAAGCTGCAAAAGCATCGTGGAGGAAACACTATTAATATCAGTGTTTATTTGGAACAAATTATAAATAGGACCAAAATAGGTGATCGAACAAAATCCTTGAATGCGCTTGGAATGTCCTATCCTACCGAAAAATGATCAAAATACCCTTCCTTCCTGGGATGAAAAAAATGAGCAATTTTGATTTACCCTTCCCTTGGAATATTCTGTGAAATTGTTAAATTCCCCTAAATTGTTAGAAAAATTACAGAATTTTGTAAATTCAGTTAAATTCTTACAGAATTAATCGATATTCTGTTATATTAAGTCATTTTTAAATAAATTCTGCAAGAATATGAAGATTGCAGAATACCCTACCCTATACTACCCTCTGACTTTGAGGCTCTTATCAGTACCCTATACCCTCTCCTTCCGCCTTTTCGACCTTTGTGCACCCCTACTGTATACGGTTTGCATTAACTAACGAGAGCAATTCTATCAATTCGATTTTAAGAGTTTATATATCAAAATAAAGTGTTGCTCTTCTTCTTTGATTCATATCTGATCTTTAATTTATATATTATTTTGAATACTCACGACATTTGATATTTTATCATTAAGTATCTCATCGGGACGAGCATACAGGGGTGCGTTATGTCCTGTCAAATAAATATGGGAATCGTTTGATAAAGCGATTTAAATTTAAAATTCAAGCGAAATTTTAAAAAAATAAAAATCGACAATACCAACCTGTTCTGTTTTCCCACCCTCCGTGATAGTCATAGCACATAATATTAATTATATCCAAATACCTGCAATAGGAATGAGAATTAAATAAACTATTATATTTGTTAGCCATGACTATAACTCTCACTGAGAAACTGCTGGAATATCATAGGCCGGTTCAATAAACCATTTTCCTGCAGAGACTGCAGAAGTCAACAAATATCCGCGAGGAGTAAACGCCTCCTTTAGTTCTTTGAGAAGTACAACAAAATTCTGTTTGTCCTCCGGTTTTCCTCCTCTCGACGCCGGATATTCTGCACAGAAAACTGTTTAATAAAAGTATTCATAAAGTTTTGCAATAATATTAACCCCAATCGAGATCGAGTCCATCGAAACCATATTTTTCAATAAAGTTGACAACACTTTCAACAAAAACTTTTCGGGTTTCAGGTTTTGACGCCATATTTGAATACTTAACGGATCCCTCATTCCATCCGCCGATTGCAATAAGAGTTTTTAATTTTTTATTCACATTTTTAAGTGCATTAAATCTAAGAAAAGCCCCCTTTCCATAATTTTCCTTCAAATCATTAAAAGGATCGAGGGGTCGAATTCGGCTGTCGTGACCCAAACCAGCGAAAGCATATATCAAATGACTGCAAATATTTAAATCAATATTCTCTTATTGAAAGTTTAATTTTTGAACAGCAATAGTTTTGTTATGTGCAAACCTGCAGAGGAACGGATCGATTTCTTCGACAGGAAACCTTCCATCGCCCGGACGATAGACAGACCAACTGCCGTAATAGCAAATTAACTTCATTTCATTTGACACTGGATTTGAAAACAAGAAAATTATTCATCTCAACCAATATTTTAAAATTAAAAGTGAATAGAGTACAGAGATGAAAATTCTACCCGTTCAAAATAACATTGTTCTACAGTAAAAATACTTAACAAATCTATTTCTTCCCCTCCCTCTGACTCCTGAAAAACTTTTCCATTCAAGGTATTAATATCAAGGAATCAAGGAATATCTTAATGGAAAGTCAAGTTTCAATCAATTAATAAAGTTTTATAGCACCAGTTTTATAATAAAAAGATTTCTTAAGAATTTTTATAAATTCTCAAAAGAGAATGCTTAAAAATTATATAATCTCTCATAGATTTTTAAAATTAAAATATAATAAAATCAATTTTTATTGAATTCTAATTTTATTAATTAATATTTTCAATATCAATAATAAATTCAATTAAAGTTTTACAAAAAGTTATATCTAGTTTATAAGGTTTATATTCAATATTTCAAATAGAGAAATTGATATAGGTGACAAGCATTTAGTTGCTGTTGTGATTTACCTGAGTTAGAAATTTCAGTCTTTCCTTCGATTTCATGTTGAGGACAACCCAAACAGAATATGTTGAGACACAGGAATATATTTAGTGCGCATACAATCGAAACTAGACTTCTGATTTGAGGCATGTCTTGAGTAAAGAACTTTTACAGAACTGATGGATTCGATTGTGAATTCGGATAGAATTTGGCCAAAAGTTTTTGGTTAACCGGAATATATAAGTTCTCAGTGGAAGTACTAAACTATTGAACTTAAAGATCAAACACTTTTGGATACCACCTCTGAACTTACTTAAGCTAAGTTTAAACTAAAGTATTGTTAAGGTTAGTAAACTCTGGTTTTGGGTGAGAACTGCTTTCAATTTCTAATTTCATGCTATTCGACGAGATATGATTCATACCATTCATGCCATTCCCATCACTAAGACTTGTATTTATATTCTAAAGACTAGAATTCAAGTTCAATATTCCATCAAAAGTGAAAGTCTCTTCAATTAAGAGATAATTCAGGAACAACTCCTTAATTGAGCATTAATTCAAAGACAATTAACAGAAATAATACTTTTTATTTAATTTATTTTATCAAAAAAGTCGTATTTCAGACGACTATTAAAAATAAAAAATAATTTTCATTTGATTTTGAATTTATATTAAGTATATTCTGACACAACAGTCTACATTAGTTTGCTGGCCTTCTATGATAGGACATTAGCAAGACATATTCGTATACGTTTATAAAACTATAGAAAAATATTGAAATTACGTTGTTAATATTGCAGGAGATGGAAGGGTCTGGACTATTTTCAAATTCTTTTTGAAAGCCGAATTAATGGATTTTTCATTTGCCTTTTCGAAAAAATAGGAGACTGTATAGTTGCTAGTACAATTGGAACACCTTTCCTATGGAAAACCACTAATATATAGTACGACTAAAGCTACCACAGTTTCCTTTATTATCAATTTACAATTTGTAGTGAATTTGACCTGGTTAAACACGAAAGTGTATTGCGAAATTGTTTATTAATTATTGATTTTAAGAGATTTGACTGAACTTAGAAGTTTAGAGCTTGATCCCAGATTGACTGTACTTGATACAATTTGTGACGAAACCCGGTTAGAGGTGAGTGTATTGATTTCGTTAGTAGAGGTTTAGCTCTACGTAAGTTATGGATGGAAGTGTTCCTAACCGTTCCTACGCTTTCGAAGAATAAAGGAGATTATAGATTCGTTTCCACCCCCGTTGTAGCTTAGAGTTGATTACCACCAATGTAGCCGCCACTACCCCTCCTCCTCCATATGTTTAGCTTAGAGTTGATTACCGCCGCCGCCACCTCACCTCCTCCATAGGTGTAGCTTAGAGTTGATTACCACCAATGCCGCCGCCACTACCCTTCCTCCTCCATATGTTTAGCTTAGAGTTGATTACCGCGACCGCCGACGCCACTAACCCACCTCTTGCATAGGTTTAGTTTAGAGTTGATTAATGCTATGGATGCTCATAAAATGAGGATTTCCCAAACAATATGTTAGTGGCAAAAGTGAGAATAGACTAATGCTATGGAAGTGATTAAAGTAAGGATAGACATATACTATGGGAATGACTAAATATATGATATACTAAATAATGATAAATTATGGCTACGTAATTAGCTAGAATGAAGATAAATTAATATTATGAAATTGGTAAAAATGAGGATAGACTAATCGTTTAAAAGTGATTAATGTAAAAATAGAAGTATCCTATGGGCGAAGCTAATGTGATGATAGGCTAATGAAATGAGAGGTGCTAAAGTGAGGATAAATTGATTCTATGGAGATAGGAAAATGCTGATAGACTAATATGTGTGTGACAATAATGAGAATAGATCCAATAAGGATAAATTTATTATAAAAAATGTATAAAGTGAGGAGAGAATAAATAAAAATAGATAAATCCTATGTAAGACACTTAATTGACGTTAGACTAAATGAGGATAGAATAATGTTATGGAAATGGCTAAACCATTATAGTCTAGCATAAGGACAATAGACTAAATAATGACAGATTAGGAATATGTGAGTGGTTTAAGTGAATATAGATTAATCGTATGGGAGTAGCTAAATGAAGGATAGTCGATCCTATGGGAGTGGATAAAGTTAGGATATACTAAATAAAGATAAATAAATGCTAAAATGAAGATAAATTATTATTATAGAAGTGACAAAAATAAGGACAGACTAGTTCTACTGTGTTGCATTTTTCTATCTTTACACTTGTGAGGAATTTATTAATCCCTAAACTTTTAATCGGCCCTATCATATGAACACATCTTATCACACATCACAAGACTAGGGTTTGAAATATTTTTGAAATAAATAAATTAGTTTATTCTCAGTCTTTTGTGTGAAAACATTTTAATTTTGTGTTTTTAAATTTTAAAAATGGGAAAAAATCCACTTTCAACAGAAGAAAAAACAGATATAGTGAAGTGGTACTTAGAAGTGAAAATTGATAAAAAAGTGAAAAATAAGTTTAAATATGTAAGTGATAAATTTATATCAAAATATCCCCACAAAGTGCCACCAACTAAACAAACAGTTTTAAATCAAGTAAATAATTTCAACAAATTTGGTTCTGTTGTCAACAGACAAAAAAATACTCCACACAAAAAAACTGTAATAACTCCTGCAAATATTATTAAAGTTAAGAATTGTTTAAAAAGTGGTGAGGGGAAATCTATAAACAAAATTAGTATTAAAACAAACATAGGGCGGGAATCTGTGAGAAATATTTTAAAAAATGAACTAAAATTATTTCCATACAAAGTTCAGATAGTCCATAAAATTCCTGAAAACACAATTAATAAACGCCTAGAATTTTGTCAAAAAATGCTACAAGAATATTCTAATAATAATAATTTATTAAAAAATACATGGTTTTCTGACGAGTCTCATTTTTATTTAAACGGTTATTGCAATAAACAGAATATGAGAATATGGGGAACTGAAAAACCTGAAACTTATATTGAAAAATCTGCTCATCCCTTATATGTTACTGTCTGGTGTGCTATTTCTTCTCAGGGTATAATTGGCCCATATTTCTTTGAGAATTCAAGTGAAGAGAAGATTACAGTAAACCAAACTAATTATCAAAATATGATTGAAAATTACTTTATTCCTAAATTGCGTGAAATTGTTGGAGATAGGTTTGGAGAACAAATCTTCCAGCAAGACGGAGCTTCGTGTCACACTGCTATTAAAACTATGGAATTATTAAAAAAATATTTTGGTAACAGAATTATAAGTAATAAATCTGCCAACATCTGGCCTCCATATTCACCCGAAATAACCCCATGTGATTATTTTTTGTGGGGATATTTAAAAGATAAAGTTTTTTCAGAAAATATTAGCAATATTTCTGAATTAAAAGAAAAAATTAGAGTCAATTGTTCTGAAATCGATATTGAAATGTGTAAAAGAGTAATAAATAATTTAATTTTTAGATTACATTACTGTATAATGAAAAATGGAAAACATTTTGCAAATATTATGAAAAAAACTAGAATACCATTAACTATTGTCAACCCTAATCATTCTGTATAATATCTATCAATAAATAAATTTGGACCCTTTTATATTAAACATATTATATATTCTTTAACAAGTGTAAAGAAAGAAAAATGCAACACTGTATTAAGTGATAGAAGATTAAACTTTACAGAAGAGAATCTAAAATTCTATTTAATAAGCAATTTTAATATCAATTTTTTCTCATAAAAATAAGAGTTCTTAAACTTTTATTATTTTATTTCACTTTTGATTGTATTGTTTTGTATTCAAATAAAGATTTTATAAAATAATATAGTTTTTTTTGCTATATTTAATAAAAATAGAGAATTAGTTTTTATTAAAACCTTTTAACTGCTGTCGGAAAGAGAATTCACAAATTAGGCGAACGCTCATATTTGTATTCTTGTGAATTGTCTCATCAAAGAATGTCAGTCTATTAGCCCTACTTTTGAAACTCTCTAGTTATACGACAGAAAATATCGAAAAGATAGAAAGCAAGTAACTTTATGTTATAGTTTTGTGCGCATTCTAAAATTGACTTTTACATGTGTACTATTATAGATCATTTGCATGCATTGCGCGTTACAGTACGTAATCTATTCATTGGTTGTGAAAGAAAATTCGTTGAATTAAAATTGTTTGAATTATTACTCCAATAGAGTAAAAGAAAGCTTTCTTTCCAAAAGTATTGGTTTAATTGACTCAACCCGAGGAAAAACAACACATAATAACTTTCCTGTGTTTGCATTTAAAGGATTTTAAATATTATTTTTCAAACTTTAATAAAAAAAATTTAGTACAAAATTTTGAAAATTAATCTCAACCTTGATAAATAATTGAAAGGATAAAATTTGCACGGAATAAATTTACTATTTAATTTGATGCATTCAACTTTCAACTCTTCATCAATTTTGAGATTAATTTATGAAATGATTTCTAGAATTTATTTATTGAAGTTTGAAAGAATAGGCAAATAATATCATTTAAAAAGCCTTTAAATGTAAACATAAAAATGTGTTGTTTTTGCTGGGTTTGGGTCAATTGATCTTTACTGATTGAATATTATCTGCTGTTACGGTACACTATTGGCTCTCTATTATAATCCTTTAGAATTAGAGTCCTTTTAAATTCAAATCACTTCAATCCAACGAATTGACTGTACTCTCGACAACCAATAAATAGATTAGGAGTAGCTCTTATTGGACACTTGCCTCCTGTCATTCGAGTTCCTCACATCTGTTCCTCAAAATATATTGTAGTTTAAGCCAATCATTGGTTTGGATATGTTTTTTCAAACCCATAAAAATAACAGAAACACATTGTATTGTATAAGAAATTTAAAATACTTTTGTCGATAGACTCAACAAATTTAAATACGTTTAAAGAGATCTTATTTTTACGATTAAAACAAACTTTTATTGATATCTATTCAATGTTAAGGCAATTAAAGTTAATTAAATTGAACGTAAAGTACTCTATGATTGAACTAAACTGTCATTCGATTAGCAATAATAGGAATAAAATGATCAAAAAGTTTATTAAATCAAATAAATCTCAACAATGAATACAAGAAGTGAATTACCAAAGGATATCGACTTTCTTTGCCAATGGACTCATGATTTCGATAAACTATTGAGTGATAAATACGCTCTAAAGTTGTTTGCGGTTAACAACTCATTAATTATCAAATCTTTAATATTAATCAAAGTTTTCAAAATATTTTTTACTTTGAGTTAAATCGTTGTTTATTTTGTTTACAGGAGTTCCTGAAGAAAGAGTACAGCTATGAAAACCTTAGATTCTGGATGTCTTGTAGGAGATATAAAAAGATTAGGGAAACAGAAGAAGTTTGCATAAACTGATTGAAATATTATTATTAAATATTGTTTAAACCATTAATTCTCACTTAATTCTAAAGCGCATTCAATATTCCAAACATATATACGACAAATATTTACGTACCGGTGCTCCAGAAGCAGTGAATGTTGACAACCAGGCATTGATTTCAGTTGAATCAGGACTTGAAAATCCTAAACCAGATTTATTTGCTGTACCAGAAAAACAGGTGAATATTAATTATTTCTCTTTAATTTAAATCTAATTTTAATATTTGAATAGATTTACGACTTAATGAAATTTGATTGCTATAAAAGATTTCTGAAATCATTTTATTCAAATAATGTGCTCGAAAGTGCATTTCATGAGAAGATTTTGGAAAATATCAATAAAATTCGTGCAAATGATCGACAAAATCAGTTAACAATTAGCAGATATCGTAAAAATGCATTTAAGAAACTGAAAAAAGTAGAGATCAATGAAATTAATAAAAAAATAGCGAAAAGAAAATTAATAAAAAATTTAAGTCCAAAGAAAAAACTAATCAATGGATCAAAGGATGAAAACTATTTAAATAAAAGGTCTAATGAATGCCATCCAATGAAATGCGAAAGAATGCAAAGATCAACACAAATGGAATCAATTCAATGGATGCAAATGAATATATTCTCACCAAAGCCTAAACCAAAGCCAAATCAATTAAATTCCAGTCATTTTGAAGAACAAAATATTCATCACTTGACTGTTGTATTTAGTGATGACTCACAAGAAATAGTATATTTGGAAAAATCACAAACAATTAATTATTTATTGGAGAAGTTATTGACGAAAAGGAATCTAAACTTCACTTCATTCGAGGCGTTTCCGTTTGGATCTAAAAAAGTAATTTATTATAAAATATAAATCAATATATTTTGCTAAAAACTCTGTTTAGTCACAGTGAAATTAATAGGATGCTACCAATTTTATCATGCTCATTCCAACTAAATAAGCTAGTTCAATGAGTCAGGGGGGATAATTTTTAGAAAGAATTGACATGATTTGGCATAACTTGATTTTAAATTAACATAAAAAATCAGGAGATAATATTGAAAAATATTTGGGAAGCAATTTGTGCTGTCTTATTAGTTATTCCTGCAAAGAAGCGATACTCATATGAAATCAATTAGTACAGTGAATATGAATTTAAAATACTTCCCCCTAAAAATTTTTTAGTAAAAACTCAGAATGTTCTGTTATATTTTGTGGAAATTTTGTTAAATAATATCTGTGCAGCAAATTCTATCATTTTACCTATGAATTCGTTAATATTGGCCAGTAGCAATTTTTCTAGTAAAATAAGCCTGTTTTATATGCAGAAATTCGAATTTGAGTTTATAATCTGGTAAATTAAAAATTGATTTTTTGATAAAAACCATTTTTTTCTATAAATTTAGACAAAACAGGTATTTGACTGAAACATTAACGAAGAGATAGTTTTTTTTAAAAAAAGATAGTTTACAAATAATATCAACAATAATTTCATATCTTTTTAGAATTATTTATGTAAAGTAAATAAATTTAAATTTTGTTTAGGAATTGGATTTAAACAGTGATGTAATGAAATTAAGTTATCGTAGGATTAGAGTTGAGCAAAGAGTTGTCTTTGAACTTTTGCTTCCGAATGGAGTGACTGTTAATGTTAAGACAAGACCATCACTAATGAGCGCAAAAGTTTTGAATCCAATTCTAATTGAATTCAATCCTAAATACGATCCGGAATATTATGAAATCAAATTTGTAAGTTTCAAATATTTTCTCTTTCGTTGAATTAATTATTTTTTATATTAATCCAAAGGTCGACACTTCAGAGTCTTTATCAGCAGATGTGCCCATATTTTGCGCCGACAATAGAAAACTGATTGTTATTTATAAAGGAATTAATGAAAATAAATGCATTGAATCTAAAAGTATTGCCGAAAGCAATCCATCGATGTTTGCAATTAAAGACAAACAATTTCTGAATGAATTCTTAGAAAAGGAATTATTTAATGAAAACAGGAATAATTCAAACTTTTTAGACTTTTCTGATTTAAGTTTTAGTGACGACAATAAATCGGAAGCATTTTTCAATGATTTGATGAAATGCTCACAAACTGTTCCAATGGATGAAAATGAGTTCAAACTCTCGCCAAAAGTGAATATTGAGAAACATATTATGTTTAGTGAAAATAATGATTTCAAAGACATTGAGAAACTAAAAGAAAACATTTCACAAAATTTTCAAAAAACAATAAATTCTCCAAAATTTAAATTAATTGATTCAAAAAGCAAGAGTTCGCCAACTCTTAAATCGGATCAGTTATACGATCGAAGATATGTGCAAAGAGTGGATAAACTGATTCCATCTAAAGATAAGAATTCAAAGAATAAAAGCTGTGAAAAGTTGGGACAAAGTTCTGCATCAAAACAAATATCGAATTCTATTCAAACTTTATCTAAATTTCACAAAACTTCGGGCGAAAAGCTATTAATGCAACCAAAGAATGAAATGAGTTTCAAATTAATTGTTCCGAACTTCTTGACTCAAATTAAATAATATATATTAATCAGATATAAGGGTTTTCAAAGAAAGTTGGGCTTAAATTCTAATTTTCTTGAAAACGGATCAAAATATTTAAATTTTGTAAAAGTATTATCAAATTCAACATAAGTTTCTGCTTAACTCAATTGGTTGACATCGAATCAGTAGTTTTTGAGTAAAGGTCACGTTTGCAAAGACAGAGTTGCAATTTAAACCAGAAATAGTGGAGTGGGGGTGCGGGTTTGATTTAAAAGAAGAAGAGTTGAACTTTTTTTTTGATATATCAAACATTGAAATCGAATTACTAAAAGTGAAAGTTTAAAATTAAATTGCATTAAGTTCTGTAAAAATATCAAATATCATAAATAAATGTTTAACATTTGCGCCTAATATGGATTCCAACGATTTAGCACAAGAGCATTATTCAACGAACTAATAAAGCAAAACTGTTAGATTGATTTAAACTTCAATTTGTGACATGTCAATTTTTCCGGTTTAATCTGCGACAGTCCTTCGCAAACGTGACTTTTACGCAAAAACTATTTATTCAATGCGAACCAATATAATTGAGCAATGCTTCTGATGTAGAATTTGATAATTCTTTTTACAAAATTGAAATATTTTGAGCTATTTTCGAAAAAATTAAAACTACCAAATTGCTTTTGAAAACCATTATATATGGCCATTCAGTGAAGTCATGTACACTATATATAAAATATCCAAAAGTTTGAGATACAATTCATCGAAAAAAGCCAAAGATTTAGAAAAATGTCTAATATTTTGAATCAGAGAAAGAAAAGATCTAAAATATAATGTAAAATTGATTTTTTTACTTTACTTTGTTCCAGGGATGTCGAAGGGGGTATTCCAGGCTAGACCCCCCTTCGACATCCCTGCTTTGTTCTAAATTTTTCTTTTGAATGTATGATTCAGAGTTAATTATTGTATTATTCTATATACAGTCGCGGATCATTCGAAAGAGGACGGACGGTAAGCTTGATTCTTACTCATTAGTAATGTTGGTAGAAAAGCGGCTTTATTTTTTTGCATTATTGCGCGGAATAGTTTACAACAATGAATCTATTTTGCAAATTGAGATCACAATAATTGCAGTTAAAAGGTTTTTGTTCTAAAATAGTGTACAATTGAT
>JAQFXN010000487.1:0-21670 GCA_034693365.1 Liacarus xylariae | reverse complement strand
GAGAGAGAGAGAGAGAGAGAGAGAGAGAGAGAGAGAGAGAGAGAGAGAGATGCAAAGAATGTAAAAAGAATAGCAGTTATAAAGAAAAAGATAATGAGAAGAACACTTGGCATCATCTGTATTACCAATAAGTCTGTAGTAATAACAATGATTGAGTACGTATAGCATTCACTAATCTTTATATTTTTCTTCTTATTCTTCTTCCACTTCTTTCTCTACTTAACTAAAAGCAGTTTTCAGGGCTTAAAAGTAAATAAAAGCAAATTAATTAAGTAAAGCACGTCTTGAGATAACAACAATGAAAAGATTAATAAAAAACATGCAAACTCTTCGACACAACACTACAACAGATTTTTTCATTAGTATTTCTGCTTTTTTCTGAGTTCATCTCTATTTCTGCTTTTTTCATAAAATCTATTCAATTAGAATATAATCTTTGTATACGATATACAAAATGCTAAATAAATTTTGTTTTAAACAATTTTTTTCTCGAAAACTATATTTTATTAGACATTTATTATCTGTTGTTTGAATCGACAAAACAGTAAAATAAAATGAAATAAAAATAAAAACCTATTGTTTAGCATTCGATAAAATAAAATATATTATACTTTAAGCTCTATTAGTAGTCATAAAAATGCCAAATAATTGGTGATCTGTAGTGGCAAAGAGAAAAAGGAACAGTGAATTATGTCAGTCAAAGTACAGCCACAAGAATGTGAATTTAGTCAAACAAATTTCAATTTTATTTTTGTAGTCGCAATAAAAAAATCATTGCTTTGATTTGATACAATCGTATCTGAATGTTGAGAATTTGGACATCAATTTTCACTATTTTTTGGTTGTATTTTTTTATTTTAAGTACACTTACGTAGGGTTTTGAGAGTAACTGTTTATATATTTGGGTGTTTTTTCAATCGAATTTTATAGCATAAGTAAGTTAACTGAAGACTTATTACTGGCAATACGATTGTCGATAACTGTATATTTAGTTAATACTTTTGCCACTATTTCTCTTTATATGGGTTTATAACCCGAAACAGTTTTTCTTTCTGATCATCGCCTCAAATGTTCTGTTGTTTAGAAATCAATACTAAAAAAGTGTTTCACGCGTGACTTCAAATGTTATCTCTCTTACGGTTAAGTTGTGACTCAGAAAAAGAAGATTAAAATGTCTCCACGAATACAATTTATATATTCCCCGAGTTTTTCTGATGGGGGAGTAGTAGTTGTTTCGCTCCAAAATCTAAGATATCATATGCAGTCATCGTATTTGTTTGAGTTACTCGTCTTCTACTTTAACATTAGTTATGGCATTGAATCCCATATTTTGGCAAAAATTTTATTACATTTTTATGGCAAACGTTGGTTGCCTTTACTCACGAGAACATTGCAAACGATTCTTTCCTTTTAAAGATATTATTGAAGATTTATTATAGGGTTTTTGGACATTGTTTAGCAATCGATACATATTATTGTGTCTATAAAATTATACACTTAAAAAATCTGTTAAAATGAACGGAGGAGAGGGAGAACAGAGAGGGATAGAGGGAGAGGAGAACAGGAATTTGTGAGAACAGTATTATTTTTTGTAGCGATATATACTCCACAATAAAGTTGACAAAAGAAGTTTCAATCCTTTAATGTAATAATACTACACATTAAACGCGATCAACGGTTCAACACATGTGTGACTTTGATTCTGTTAAATAACAGTCCAATAGATAACAACAAAATAAAACTTTTAGTAAAACTTAGATTACAAACAGATAGACAGATATTACATCCTTTTATATCTTTTTAATCAAAAATATATTCCAAAAGACACAATAAGGACCAGAATTCAGTCGTCTTCTTCTCCTTTTCCTTCCTCTTCTTTCAATGATTTTTCTTCTTTAACTCAAAACTAATAAAAAAAATTTAGCGAACGTCTCATCAAAAGCTGATGACTTGGTTTGAAAAAAATTTGATACAATCTCTTGGAAAAAATGAATTCTTGAAAACCAGAAATTAATTTCTCGTTTTTAGATAAATGAATATTACTTTAGAGAATGTGAGCCAAACCTATTTGATTAGGAATGAGTTGAGAACCCAATTGTAGACACAAATACACGTGAAGTCAATTCTGTTGATGTGAGATAAGAGTCATAAGTAAAGAGGAGATAGGATTACAATTACAGCCAGAATTGTATGTGCTTTACAAGTAATAACTTACTTATGGTAAGTCCCACTGCACGCCAATCCCCAATGTGTCCGATCCATTGCCGCCGGTCAGCACAGATGACTCACAATTACAATTCATAAACGTTTGTACGTCTCATCAAAATAACTCAAAGCCGTCAAATTAGTCACTTTTTTCAATTCACTCTTTCGCTCAGTCTATCATATGATGACAACTTAAGAAATGGTCATCTCTTTTATTGGCCATTCTATGATTGACTCTCTTCTCTATCGCCCTCTCCCTCTTTTTTCTCTATCTCTCCCCTTCCTTTACTTTCATAGATAGAGAATTTGTCAAATATTTTATATACAATAACTTATATATATTTTTTGAGATATTTTTCAAGAGTAGTAGAAATAATACTTTTTTTGTGCACAGATTTTATTGTGCAGTTGTATTGTACTATTTTAATGATTCTTCTTTAGCACAGATCCTTTGAGCCCACAAATGATAAATTGATATTTTTTGGAAGTTTCATGTGTGCCGTAAGGGAATTAACGCAGTGTCCAAATAAATAATTTCTGTTGGCGTCGCAGGTGAATGAATTGATGGCCAACGGAAGACACAAATCCTCTAGGATTGCCATTGAGTGCACACAGAGAGGGACAGAGAGACAGAAATGAAAAAATTAAGAATTCTTTTTGTCGAAGAAATAAAACGAAATGAATTGAATTAATGAATCAATAGAATGACTGGTTGTGGGATGGAATACAACAAAGTCTTATCGACTGCCAAACAAAACTAAGGCATGTTTTATATGAACACATATAGTATGGGTGTAGAGGAATAGTGCTAAAGAATGGGGAACTGAATTGAAGAGAATTTTGTGCTGAATAGTGGCACCGATTTCTATGTAACTGTATTTGGAGTGTCGTATATATGAATGGATGTATGGATGTATGGATTGTATGCACTGCACCAGTGTTTGTCACATCCGATGCTAATCAATCTCTGTAACGACGCCTATGAAGTAAGAGGAGATGTTCGGTCAGTTGAATGCAAGAGCTTAACACATCCATCATATGAATTATTGTCGGATTGAACCGACTATGAGCTCAGCATTAAGTGCCAGTCAAGGGATGACTTGCCTTTTGATAGACTCAAAATGAATAAACGGCTCAAATGAGCCCCAATTCGATGCACAAGATTAGGCTCTGAATACGTCCTTCACGTGATTCCACCGAAACACTAGATATGAAGACCAAACACATTAAACACATGAAGACTATGGAGAATCTCATTCCGATTCACACAAACGATAAGTCGAAGCCATTGAAAGACAATCTTCTCTATCGCCCACTACTCCTCTCGATTACCCAATCACTCAATAATGTATTTAATATCCATTCGTGAACTCAAACTATTCATCAAAACATCGATTAATTATTTTGCGAAACGAATTAATCAAACACTGGTTTCTATGCATTGAAATTCAAATTATTTTCATTTATTATTGAACTCATATTTATCTTTCTATAACCAGAGATGAGCTCCATTTAAATTTGGCGCTCATTCTTGACACTTAATTGATGTACAAGAGTCTCCTTATAGGTATGGCATAATGAGAAAATCGATGTTTGCACATAAATTAAGTCTTAATAAAAGAAAAAATCTTGCTCGCGAGCAATGGTCAAGCTCTTCACAGTATATAACACAAAACTAATTGACTTTTTTGTGTAAAAATATTTTATTTCATAAAACAAACTTATTTTTCCTTACTTATGAATGTGTGGGCTCTGGAAAAACTTGATATCATAACAACTATTGGGTTCAATGATGAGCAGTAGTAAGGGTTCGAGAAATACTTTAAAATATTCAATGAATAAAATATTTAGGAAGAAATGCATGAATTGAATAATTTTTTATTATGCTTAACAAAATGTTTAGCATTAGAATTAAAAGCTAACAGAAAAAATTAGAGCACATATTATAGAAAGTGATATGTAATATGAAGAATAGGCGGTGACTAAAATTTATAGTATGTGCGGCCCTGTCATCGGTGTCTTAGATCAGCGTTTGCAGAATGTGTCGTTTGATATTTATCATATAAATAATAGCTTATAATAACATTATTGTTAGTGTTGTTCCCATTACTTGATAATGTTATGTGTAATGCTATATCAAAAATAGACAGACAAAAGAGATTGTAGTTCCAGACCTTTCCTTTTGTTCATCTCATCTGCCATTGAAACTATCATTTTTGTCACATAAACGAAACACAAAACGAAAGACAGAGTTTTGTTCGGCTTTTTGTGTTCAGATCTCAATTCATTATGCATTACATATTTTTTTCTTCTTATACGCGACACATAAACACAGATGAGATATAAGATTTGTACCAAAATTTATGAGTGAATCGCATAGAAAATTGAAATCAACATCAAATTGAATGCTAACCAAAAGAGATTTATTTCACTAATATTTATATATAATATAAATATATCTATGTTTGCATTCATTTTCAAATTTTGAATTTTATCATTTATTTGACAAAATATTAATATTTCTTCGCTTATCATATAATTCTAAAAGCTAAAAAAATATCATTTTTATTAAATTTTGATATTAAAAAAAATATAAACTTATTCATAAAGCGAGGAAATCAACCGAATATAAGAGTTAAGACTTTATATAAAATATTTTATTAAAAATGAATTTGAAATATACTAACTAGTAAGTGTACGAAATATTCTAAAGCTAAGACATAAAACAACAAGAATACCAGAAATTTCTAAAGTGGATTTTGTAGCTCTACTGTCCATTAGAATTGGCTATAATTTTTATTCCCTTAACATCCACTTTAGAAATTTCTGGTGTCTTGTTGTTTTCTGTATCAACTTTAGAATATTTCGTACACTTAGTATATATAAATTTATATATAATTGAATTCATTATTTTTTTTAATAATAAATATATTAATATAAACAAAATAACTTTTAAATTAAAAAATTTCAATTATCTCTTTTTAAGAAATTTATTCAATAAACTCTATAATATATTATATATAATACACTACCATTTTTTAAAAAGTTAACACCTAATATTAGCTTTCATATCTATCCAGATTAGCTATTCATCTAGCTATTGATTTTAGCAATTAAGACATCTATTCTGACTAGTTCGCATATACCGAATCGACTGGTGATAGTTTCAAACATGAAAATCCAGTATTATTTGAGATAGAGGGAGTTGTATAAAACAAAGTCGAAAAATTTTAATATTTGATTTTGACAACTGAGACATTGATTCTGCTAAAATCAATAGAAGTATAGCTAATCTGGATAGATATGAAAGCTGGCATTAGGTGTTAACTTTTAAAAAACGGTAGTGTCAGTACAGAGATGTTGAAAGTTATTATCAAAAGGGAATGAAAGAACAAAATCTTATGTTTTTTCAAATGTGGGAACAGTTCTAAATTCCATGAGAATAATAGAAAAGTTTATTATATACCTATCTTTCTTCATTACTACTGGGATGCGGCAGACTCTTAGACGCCAAGAGCGGATATATTCCGGAATCATAGCATTGATGAGGAGAACTCTCTTTTGTATTGCCTTATATTCAGATTTGGGGTAATGTCCTATTGATTACTGTGAAACTAAAACATTCGTTTTAATTTAGTTTTTCTTGTATTTGTTGTAGGGATAGTCAAATTTAAGTCTGTGACTCCTGGGATGTAAGTGTGATATTTTGACTCGAATTTTCAATATTCTAAAAAAAGAATATAGGTTGCCCCTGAACAATATTATTACAGAATATCAACTCACTTATCAGAATAATGATTGAATAGTAAATTAATTTAACATAATTTTATAAGGAATGCGACTAATTTGTCAGATCTTTTTTTAAATTTTAACAGGGATGGACAATAGGGGGTATAACCAAAATATCCCTCCCTCTGTCTCCGAAAAATGACCAAAATAACCCCTGACCTGATTTTTTTATTTTACTTTACTCCTCCTTTGCATTTTTAATATTTTGAATTTTGGTCTGTACCCCCTCCCCCTGACTTTGAATTCATTATCCATCTCTAATTTTAGCAAAATTTAAATAAAATAGTGAATTTGTTGATTAAATAACACCTGGATGTTTATAAAAAAATATGCATATTTAATAAATCAATTTACTTCGAGAAATATATAAAACATTTGTTCTGTTAAAATTCGATTTATACTTGGATTTATAGTTAGAAAAAGTTGGTCTAAAAATAACCGATTTTTAAATTTGTGAATGTTCTGAACAACATATATACAGTCAAGTTTGCTGAGTCTCACACTCAAAGGATATGTCAGTTCAATTTTTTAAAAATCTATTGAACTGACCCAACATATCAAACATAAATAATTTTCAAACTCCTTTGAAAGAACAACAAATTTTAAATTATTCTGAGTTTGCAATACCTCCTACTCTTCTGCATCAATGGTAAAAATGATTTCAATATTCTTTATTTCTTTAACATTAGCTCTTTATATATATTTATCGATCAAATTATAAATTGTTGACCGAATTCCACAAACTTTAATAAATTAAAAAACTCCTCATTTCGAGAGATTCTATTGAAATAAAATATAATCTCAGAAATCTGCGATAATAGAGAAGTCAAACATTCCTTTCATTCTTTTTTTATTTTATTATATAAATAATTAGGAATTTAAATAATATGTTTAAAAAAAATTCAGTTAAAAATGCAGAGCTATATAAAGAGTTTTGCAGATTCTCTAAATATAATACATTCACTTCTAATAATTCAATCACTTATGTCCTAATTATTACTGATTAGCTTATTATGCCATTACTTAATGATAAATGAATATATTTTAAAATAATGTAAAGGAATTGCAACTTTGATAAGCATAGGATTTGAATATAAATGACTACAAAACCAATTTATGTTATATCGAATATATTATTCCACGTATTCTTTGCTATTTAACTCTCGCATAAGTAATAGTCACATTTTCTGAGGAGTAGCCAAGGGAGTGGACAACTAATATATTTAGGATATTAATTACAGAATATTTGATTAATTATACGTAACTCTTTGAAAAACTATAGATTAAAAAAATCTTATGAAATAAAACAACTTTATCACTAAAATTTATTGTTTTAACTCAGAAGAATAGATTTTCTTGAATTAATCTCTCATAGAAACACAGAATGACAAACTTGGATACCCCTGATTATATATCATATATCTCACTAAATGAACCAGAATATTATAATTTATAAATATCAAAACTTTTTTAGCTATGATGACTAAAGAATTCGACGAATTGAGATTTAATCTCTGGTGAGAATTTTAAAAACTTCATACAAAGATTATCATAATATTCACCAGGTTTATCAATTCAAGTTTTAATTAAAACTTTTCAAGGATTTAGGGGAAAATGTGCAGAATTATTAGCCAATTATAACAAAAATTGATTTTCAGGATTATCGATAAAATCTTCTTTAAAATAAAGCAATTTATTAAAATTAATTAATTCAACAAAATTATTAAAAAAAATTTACAAATACGGTATTGAATTATATAGAATATTCTTAAAATTTGATAGATGTCGAATGATTGTAACTTAAAAAGTAGCATGACACCAAATGACCGATATTAGTTGCGCCTCACTGTATTGTCATGAATATTACTTCTAAATGAAATCTATTTGTATTTTCAAATTTAAATTATCAAATATAAGACATTTTTATAGTTTATATCTATTGATAAGTAATTAAGTACAAGAATTTGATTTTGATAACTTTATTTTAATAAAACTAATCATGAAATGAGTGAATATTTTCAGTTACGACATATAAGATATGAAAAATATTTTGTAAAAAATATGATTGAAACAAACCCCCAATTATTCTAAAAATTGATTGAAAATATAATATTATATATAGAGAATGATTATAGAGTATTTTTTAGTCGAGAATTTTTGAAGTGTTATTATCATTATTCAAATGCCTCGACTATTATTAAGTGGAGCTCTAAAAATATATTTGAATTCATTCGTCAAATTAAAACTTTGAGAGAATATTAAGAGAAAGAAAGAAAAAAACATTTTTGTTAAAGAATTATAGGGAAATGTGTAGAAAATTTTGAGCTAACGATTCTGTAAAGTATAAGTAGTTTGTATTGTAAGTTAGTTAATGGTTAAATACAAATAATTCATGTAAAATAGAAGTCCCATCGGAACGGATGTCTTAAACTATATCATTAAGTATGCAATAAAAATTGAATAATTTAAGGATTAAGATAATACCAAACCATTTCCATTAACTTAATAATGAATGCTTTTGAAGAAATCATTCAAAATTACTCATCAAATTCGTTGATTCGCTTATATTTTTTTCTTTTTTTTGCTACACAAAAGCACCAGAACATACCACTGCCCTAAATAATCAATCAAATGTTTTTATTATTTAGAAGTTAATTAAATTTTTGTAACAAAATTAAATCTAAAACGAAATGATTGCAAAAGAAGATAAGAAGAAGAAGAATACGAAAAAATAGCAACCGATTTGACAGAATTTAATGATTTTAGACAATAGTTAGACAATTGTCTTGAAAACTAATTTATGTAAACGAGTGATTGATTAGATTTAATTAAAAAAAGGATACAATTGTCTAATTAAGGCAAGAAATGTCTTTCTATTTATTTTCATTTAATGCAATCAAATTAAAAAGAGACTTCAATTTATTTAATACTGATTTTAATACAAATTTGAAGATTTTCACAAAATATATTTTTTTTGTCTGATATGCAAAAGAATTGGATGTTTGTTCAAAAATGTTTATTATATGTCGAGGAAGAAAATGATCTTAAGTTTAATCGTAAGTTTAGTACTATTACCGCACTGTTCGACAATCATTTATCAGAAGATAAGACAATAAATATAAGAAAGAATGGGAGAGAAGAGTGGAGAAGAGAAGAGAAGAGAAGAGAAAAGAGGAGAGGAGAGGAGAGGAGAGGAGAGGAGAAGAAGAAGAGGAGAGAGAGAGAGAGAGAGAGAGAGAGAGAGAGAGAAGTGGAAGACATGTCTTGATTGGTTGGATCTTCAATTGTCTGAATGTATGACTTACTCACGACTGGGAATATAATGCATCGAAAGGAATAACTTATTTATCGTTTGCAATCCAAGGAATACATGTATAAGATATAAGAGTAGAACAGAGCGGACGTGAACTGCAACAGTGATTGCATGCAATAAATATTTTTCAATTATAACTCAATTCATTTTTTTGGTCACTTTGTTGTGCAAAATAGTTTTCAGAACAAGAATTTGTTTTCTAGAATTCAATTTTAGTTTTTTTTTCAATTTATCCGAAGGAAACCATAAAATTGTAATAAAAGAAAACTTTTAGGAAATTCTGTTAAACTTTTGAATGCATTAATAAACAGAGAACAGAGTGAGAGTATCGAATGACTTATGTAGCACAGGGAGGACCAAATGGATAGAGTGGTTAAAGTGAACAATACATTAGTATCAAACAAAATAAGACACTTCATCGTTGAGATCACATTTTTGCGCTCAATTTAATAAATAAAAGCATAACTTAGTAGTGAATGCAATGCTATATCTTTTCGATGCTCTTAAACCGACATTATTTAGTGAACAGACACTCTCTCCTAGCGGTGATCCTATTCTTATTTAGAGGGGATTCTGTGAACCAGTTGTGTACCGAAAACAGTTTGTGCACAAAATAAGTTGATCTTTATCTATGACTACTCATTGAGACATTCACTCCTAAGTGGATACCGATTTGGAAGCATTAAATTGTATTGAACTGAACTAACATTCCACTAATGTATTAACTGTTGTACACATTCTCTGCACAAAAACTCAACATTCCATCACTTAAAACGAGAATTTAAACTAAATTTGTCTAAAAAAACAAACAAATCCAGAGCTCAATAATTAGTCGCATTTTGTTTTTGTTACTTTTAATCGATATATTTTGGAAGAGGACTTAAAATAATAAGAAAAAGAATATGAATAGAATTTGTAAACTCCAAAAAGACATCATAGTCTGCAACCAATTAATGTAATTATGTTTTAAATTATTTTATGATTTATATATACTCTGAGAAAATCAATGTTTTGATGCATTGGTTGTTCTTTTGAACTAAGAATTCCAAGTATTCTCTCTTTGGATAATAAATTGAATTAAATGTTTTGAAAAAAATTTATAGAATTTCACTTCAATTGAGTTCAAAAGAATATTCACTTGATTTCTGAATTCTGTTTTGTTCCCAATAAGTGTTCCCAAAACCCTTCCCATACATTCTAAGAGTTAAGTATTTATCAGACCGTTTAGTGAATGATAGAGAGGTAGGAAAGTCTTGAAGTCGAGGCACAATTTAACAACACTATCCAGAAATCATCTGTTCCTTTATTATAAAAATATTTTCATAGCATTGGCATAAAAATTTGATGTGACGTGAAAACGGACTCAACTAATACAGCACTTCTAGCATATGAATGAATGAATGAATGAATGAATGACTGAATAACCTCTCCTTTGCTAAAAGTAGAATAAACAACACAAACACAAAAGCAATTTATATTTTGTTTGAAGGAATTTATCGAATAAATTGTGTAATAAAATGATTATAGTTTGCGATCAAATTAATGAAAAATAAAATTTAAGAAAATGCGAGTAAAGAGAGTTAAAGAAAACAAGAAAAACATTAGTTGAATGGTTGGGAATGTATTCAATTTGATAATGCATTTGCTATTGTGTTGTGTGTTGTGCACAGAGAATCTGTCAATTGTAGTTAGAATTAGCCCTTTTTTTATTTTATCCCTTTAAGTATCGTTTGGAAGAGCACTAAAATAAGGAGAGTATAGCAAATCAATGTTGATTTTAAATGGCGTGAAAATCATTTGCCGTTTGACCACATTTAAGCTCTACATTGTTGTCGAATACATTAGTGAAGAGTAATTTAAAAGTTTTTTCTTCTGTTGGCATTCGATATGAGAGCAGATGATAGACATCGAGAAAGAGAAGAATAAATGTGAAACACAACTGAAAAATTTGGCGCTCATCACAAAAAGGAATGGAAGGAACAGAAAAGGCATCAAATCTCTTATACAAACGACCAAAAAAAGATGTGCTGACGATAAAGACGAAGAATGGCTTAAATGAGGCGAACGAACAGTACAACTAAAGATCGGAAATATGGATATAGTATTGGATATACTATTGCGCCTCAATTGTCTCTCAAATGATCAATGGATAAAGTGATGACACGATCGCCAAAAAATTTCCATTCGATTCACTTTGAAGTGCTTTTTGCAGCAAAACTAAAATTTTTATTTATTTCAAATCGAGTTTTTAAGTATTATTTTTTGCTATACTTTTAAATAATATTAAAACCGCAAAAATATATCAAAACTTTATGAGTTTGACTGAAGAGTAATGACTTTCTTCTCTAAAATTCAAACCAAAAAATTCCAATCAAATGAAGAATGAGATAAGAGAACAGAGAAAAGAGAGCCAAAAGATCTTTGTTTGATCCCAATCGTTGATATATTTCTCTTTTTCCTTCGACTCATTTTCATCGAATCATTTTATATTCGATATTCAGTTTTGTTTCATTCCTTTCTCTCATTTTCTCAATAAAAAGAGATTCTCTCTCTCTCTCTCCCCCCTCCCTCTCCTCTCTGCTCTATTTCTCCGCTGCTCTGTTGTGCTGTTCTGCTCTGTTCCCCTGTCTCCCTGTGCTCTCTGCTCTCTGCTCTCTCTTTCTCTTCCTATTTGAATCTGCCTTTTCTTGATTCCGAACACATATCCCTCCAAACATTGGCAAAACACGAGACCATTTCTATGGATGTGATCCATGAGAAGTATGAGAAGTGAGAGCCTTTGCCTTTGATAATGCTATACAATATTCAAATAGATATGAGACCTCTTCTCATGAATTTAAGATTCAAATGTTTTCAAATTTCAAATGTGAACTGCGTTTGAATAAGTTTATCATTATTACAATAATATTATCATTTTTTTGCTGAATATTTTTAAAAATAAATAAATATAAATCGAAATTGAAGTCATGAAGTCTTAACGTAGAGGTGAGGCCTAGACTTTAAATTATATTCAAATGGGTATAAAAGAAAGAATTGAAAGTAACTATTCTTATAAAATAGTAGTGAATATAAGTATTTGAATAAAAAGTAAGACATCGAGGAATATAGTATTAAACTATAGAACTATAGAAGGGCCACATCTTTATGCACAATACCCTACGGGTTGAACGATATGTTAGTCGTCTATTACGTACTCTACTGTATATGCCGTTCAGATATTACTGAACCAATTTGTGTTTAACGTCAATATTTAAATAAAACACTTTTTTGACGGATTAAATTTTTTTCGATCCAAAAATGTGTTTTCAAACTCAACTCTAATCTATTTAAAATGCAAAATAAAAGCAATTTTTTAGATGAGATGAAACAAATTTATTTAAAGTTTCTTTCAATAGAGAATTATTTTATTATAGCATAGCATAGCATAACATAGTATAGCTTAGACTACAATATTGTAGCGTAAAGTAAATGACAAAGAATTTATTGAAAAGTAAAAGAATTATCCATTCATTCATTCATTTCAGTTCATTAACGATTACAATACAATAGATTTGTGAGCATTTGTGCATTCATTGTATACTAACTTTAGACAATTGTACAGCCAATGGCCAAAATGTCTTTGTATATTATAATAGAGCCAGAGTTGACCCGCGAAACAAAAGGTTTCATTACTTGAGTCTATGGGTGGATTCATTTATGGCTGCAATTGTAGTCAATGCCTAAATTGCATCCATGCCTTCAAATACTGTGTAGACATTGCTCTCTTGCCTTTTGATAAGCAAATAAATATAAACCTAAACCTTGTTTCGTATTACTGTTGATGATGATGAGGACGAGGCAGTGATGGTTGTGATGGCACTGCACTGTAGTGATGGCCCATTCAATGGTGATGGCTATAATGATTTTATGTAATTCATACCATAGTTTGTATATGCGTTGCCATAAGACACCGATTCTCAATCCATTTCAACATAACTTTGTCTCGAGTTTAATGTTAAAACCATTAAATCACTAAATATTAATAATTCTAATCCTCTCACTGGCCATACATACATTCCTCCACACAATTCTGGCCATCAAAATGAATAATTGGCAAAAGTTTTCTGAGTGTAACTAAAGATCATTGAAGTGTATGTACGGAAAAAATAGCACTTTATCTCAAACTCTTCCATCAAAATCGCGTTTCAATAGAGGAGAAAATTATTTTTTTTGTTCCCATAAAAACCTAAAACCAATCCAACATTTTTATTAAAGGTTTAATTAATAAAAGATTTATCACTTCTAATACAACCATTAAGTTTAGATTATCGAACAATTTATGATTAAAGACAAGACATTATATCATTGAGAAAAATCTCTCTCTTTTTAGACAAAGAATTTCCGGAATATCGGAATCCATAGAAAAAATTGGCTGAAATGGAGGCCAATATATAAATAGAATGATTGGAACAAAAACTGTGAATTCTTGTAATTTCGACATTTAATTGAATAAAAACTTGAGGTAAAAATAATTTCGTTAAAAAAATATTTGGTCTAATAGTTTTCATATGAGTGTCGAAAGCGAAAAGTGTCGCTAAACTATTGGCATCGCATGAGAGACACTATTAGAAAAATATATTAAATTTGGTGTTTGATATTTGCGACCAAACACGTAATATTTGGCTGATATTAAGCTCCAAAAGTTATAGAACTCTAATAATTAAGCCTAAGGTAAGAGTTTTCTGCCATATGTTCAGAAAAAAATCGATAAACACAAAAGTTTTTATTAAAGTTAATCGATTAGAAATCATCCGAACATAACATAACTATCTTTATATTAGTGTAGAGATAGTCAAAAGAAAAATATCAGATTATTTGCGATCAATATATTTCGATAAGTAAAACATTAATGGTATTATTGATTTAAATTAAACAATTTGTTATTTCTCAAACTCGAAAACTATATTTTAATCTCTATTTCAATCAAAGCCCTGACGTGATAGAAATGTACAGTATACAGTTCTGAACAAAGCTTTACCCCATAGGCAAAGTGTAGATAGTCTGTCATTCTAGACCAAATGCTTCTTCCATAATAAAAAATTTGCGTCTATAATTATATTCTTTGGCTAAACACAATTCTATTGATAAAGTAGATTATCCTAATCAAGGTGACAAATTAAAATTTTTCCTAAAACCTGCAACTTATTAATGACGTTAAAATCAAAAATTTTAACTATTGAAACAGATTCTGATGTTGAAACCGATTCTGATAACTACCGATTCTGATGTTGATTAAAACGAAATCTCAAAATCTCAAAATATATTAGGATTTTGATTTTTAAACTGTGATTAATCGATTTAGCCCATAATCTATGTATCAATTGTTAAATTTTAATAGTTAAGTTTTATTACATAATTACTAATTGGCAGGTTTAAGAAAAATATAAATTCGCAGCCATAATCATGATAATCTTCTTTCTCAATAGAATTGTATTTACCCAAAAAAATAAAATTGGAGACACCATTTTTTCTTATGGAAGAAGCATTGGGTCTAGAAGGACAGGTTACCTACATATAGCCTATGGGATATAACTTTTTTCAACACTATATGTAAATTAAGTGGTAGATTTCTATCCAATATCCTAGATTCTAAGACTTAGAAAATGTGGAATTTAATGTAAGTAGAATGGCGATTTTTGTTGTGGGTGATCAAACAGGTTGCAACTTCAGATTTTGCATCTAAATCTAAACGTTGTGGGTTAAAAATAGAGTTTGGATACATAAATTGTATTTTTGGTAACTAAGGTTTTTAGAAAAACATCACTTGGTTACCCTAAAAAATTTTCAAATTTTTCTCAGGAGGATATTTCAGAAAAATTCTTAATTGAATATTTTGTTTATATCCGTACCTTTCCGTATCCATAACTTATATAATATATAGATAACTAATAAATAACAGAAAGAATCTGAATTAGAATTTAGTTTCGGGATATTTGAAATTCATTCAAAATATAAATCTAACAGAAAATGTTTGCAAATAAATTGAATCAAATATTTCTAAAATTCATGATTTTTGTACTGAATTTTTTTGAACAATCAATTTTCTGAAAAATATATATATAGAATACTTAAATTTTATATTAGAATATGAGTGCCTTGATCATTACAAGCCAACTAACCGTTCCAAATAAATAATAGGATTTATATTTTTGCACAATTTTATAAAACATGCAATTTATTCTTTATGAGAGGTTTTTTTATTGATATTTATTCAATATTTTATTTATTCCACAAAATTCTATTGCATTTTTCACATTTCATATTGAGTTTTATGTGAAGAACGAACTGATTGTATGCTATTTTCGAGTTTATACTTGAATTTTGTCTTTAAATAAGTTTAACTTCGGGTCAGTACTTGAGTGTTGTTTGCGTGATATTATGGTTTGGCCCGCAATCTATTCAATTGTTCATAAGAGAAAAAATAGTTGAAAATATGAAATTCAAAATCATTATTCATGTGAATCGCATGTGGTGTTCGTCTCAATGAGTTAAAAGATTCCGAAATATTTATAAAATATAAGAATAGAATTGGATATGTTATTAACAAACTTTCAGTTGTCAGATGTCCGGCGCTAAACATTAATCACTGGTCTTTTTATTTTTAAAGGGGCTTCGAATACATTATTTCAGTTCATTGAGGATAAAATATTTTGATAATAAATTAAATTCAGAAATATTAAAATTCCATTAAAGATATTAAGATTCAACATTATTATAATTAAAACTTTTGATTTTATGTTAAATTGAAAAAATTAATTTATTTACCAATTGTCAATTTCTTATTTTCATTAGAGTCTTATTATCTGTTTATACATTTTAAAATTTAAAGATATTATAGTATAATACTGCTTAAATTAGGAATATACAATGTGAAATTATATTTTTGGAAGGAATTCATGTGATAGTCTGGACAGGGATAGAGATAAAATTACTCACACCAAAGAAAGTCTAATATAGTGTATCATTGCCAGATAAATTTAGAATCATTAGCCCATTTTTGAGATACCTTTCAAAATTGGGCGTTATTGGTAAAACTCAACAAGTTTGAACTCCACTCCTTCATTCTAGAAGAATACTTTGTACAGTTTGCTCACAATTTGTCTTTGAACCTTTTTCAAGAAAGTATCAGATTAAGAAATGAACTTCAAGATAATAATTTAGAATAACTTGTATTAATTTTTAATATTATTTTTAATTTATTTGTATTTGAGATTAAAATTTGATTCATAGCTTCAAACATTTATATGAGTCTTAAGTAATTAAAATTAAAATTTCATGAAATATTAGTGAAGTAGTAAATACTGTTTACACTTATATAATATTATAATAGCTTTGATGAGATTTATTATATTATTTTTCCATTAAATAGAATTACTCTATAATTGAATTCAGAAAATATACAAATTTTTTTTTATTTATTTAGTTTTATTTTATAGTGAAATATAGACTGAAATCCAATAAAATTCTTTAGAAAATAGTCGATAGCTTTCAAACTCAAATTTAATGTATTTTTCTCTTTGGACTCGATCTTCAAATAATGTGTTAGTCTAACAGCACTCCAATGGAATAGAGAGAAGAGATTTGATATAAAGTTTCGATGTTTTTATGTTCAAATAATGCTTTTGGTATATAATATGAAAAATTACTCCGAAGTTATCTAACTTAAGGGATAATCTTCATAACTATATACTGTAGAGAAGGGACTTTTCTTTTTGCAGATACATCGATACGAATGAATTTGATTCTTCAATGAATAGTATGTGTCGCACAGGAATTGCATAGCCATTCAATTCTCCAGTGCGTCGTACAGATGAAGTAGTTTTGCTAAAGGATGACACACAACACGAATAGATGCAAACGTAGTGCACAAGGAATATATGTAACACTACTGTAATCACAATCTTATATATTATATTGTATTGCAATTCAATGCACTTCTTCTAACAGATTCCAAGATATAAGGATATAAGTAGTAGACTGTATAGAGAGAGAGAGAGAGCACAGGCATCAGCGATACTACACATATCTAACTGTTCACTTGAAAATACAGTTTTCGATTGCAGATTTAGAAAAATGCTTTGCTTTCGGACTAAACGCGTGCAGAACTGAACAAATAGAGAGCCAAATGTAAGCCATTATAAAAATTGCTTTATTGCTCGGATTAGACTCAAAATCAATGCTAACAAGAATTTTCTCAAAACTCAATGAAAATAATAAATGGAATTTTTGTACTCAAAACTTGCAATTTTCACTTACACTTAGGGTTTGTATTTCAAAGCTTAACCAATGAAATAAAAATAATAAAAATGTCGAAAATAACAATAGAGACGACTGTCGAGAGTTATGGCATAAAAGTTTCGCTACAACTCTATAATTCACCCAAAAAATATTGAGTATCTTATTATTAATAGATATTCTCAAAAATACAATCATAAATAGACTACAAAGGAATGTGAAATACAACTAAATTAAAGGGAAAGCAAAAATTACATATAATATATACTCTAGGGGTTTGATTTTTCAGTAATCATGTAATCATCTTGGATATTTATTATTAAATAATCTTTTATTTTAATGATTTTTTTTATAAAATTCAATAATCTGAATTAAATTTAATTTATGTTAAACTATAACTTGTTTCCTGCATAAATAAAGAGTTTTCTCGAGCTTATGAGCATATTGTGTGCTGAATATATGCAGGGCATTATCAAACATATCAAATATTTGTTGTAAATAATAAATGATATCTCAATTCATATTTAATAAAATATTTATTCATTTCATCTCTTATTACAAAAGCTAAACATACGTTTAGAAAACAAATCGTTGAATACAATGTTAATTAATATTTCATTGAATTCTTTATTTGATTCACTGAAAGAGAATTTTAGCGAATATTCAAATAATGTCTGCAATTTTCTGTCATAATTCTAATGGAAAAATATAATAATATCTATTCTGGAAATGCATTTATTCCAAACTTAAGTAAATAAAATAAAATTTATTTCTATTATTTAAAGGTAAAACACTTTGATCTAAAGGTGAATGTAATGATAATATATTTGTAATTTATATAAGAAAATTGTGTATATTCTGAGAGAATCTAATCTCAATTAATATAAGGAGATTATAAAGTTAGTGGAGAGCCATCAATCACTATGTCGTATGTGTTTCTACGCCTGCATTAACTTTGGTTAAGATTCTATCCATATTTTATGAGTGATTACAATTGAATTTTTTTGGTATTGAGTTGAGTATAGTTTAGTTATTATACTTCAGCAATAGTCTGCATGTGCTCTACTGCCAGCTCTTTTGCACATTACTTTTCATACAAATAAGGCTATAAGTTATGAAATAATTTTGCAAAAGAGAAAGCGTTTGCATTAGTTTTGCTTTACTTAAAGGCTTTTCAGACCTTAATTCTAACATAAAGCCAAACATGTTTTCTGTAAGCACTGCCTCTGCTCTGAGCCTTTAATATTCACAATTGATTGAACAAATCCATAAAATAAAAAAATCGTTAGCGAAGTAACAAAAGGAAAGTTTAGTTCACTGGCAATGGATTCGAGAAAATAAAATACAGAAAAAGAATAAGAAAACAAATAAAATGACAATAAAAAAGAGATAGCAATGAAAGTGAAATGTAAATTGATTTGCATAATAACCATAACATACTCTACTGCAGAGTATATGCACAGCAGCACAACCAGAGATGGAGAGATGGAGAGACAGAGTAGACACAGTTTCGTTTCGTTTAGCTATTTATTCAGACAATTGTATCAAAAGGAGAGATCATTAGAATTAAGGGACGAAATAGATTGCATTGAATGCGATTAAAATTGATGCAAACGTTTTGATCACCAAATACTCTATCATCACAACCAACACTAACACAGTTAACAAAAACAATTGTTTAGTCAAACAATAGTGTAGTGCAGATGTGGGCCAACACTTTTATGTATTAAAAGCATTTATACCTCAGAAAACTACGTATAAGACATGGCTATTATTTTAGTGAATCAAATAGAAGGAACCGAACGATCACTACAACAACTTTGGTATAGCAAATGGTTTAGTGTAGTGTAGGAAAGCATCAAAAATATAATAATAAAAAATTTTGAAGAAAGAAAGAGAATAATGTGTGAGAAGATGAATGGCTAACCAGAGAGAGAATTAAGTGTGAAATAGATCTTTTCAAACGAATAAATAGCAAAAAGTGCTCTGAGATAATGGTCTGAATAGATAATTGAATTGAAGGGAACAACGAATATAAATCAATTGGTTTCGCAAAAATTTCCATAAGAATGAAAAGCTTTACTAACTTTACTTCAAATATAATTAAAGTATTTTTTTTATTTTATCAACACAAGTACTACAGCACTGGTTGTTTAACAGTGGTATTCAGGGGGTATAGGTGAGGGTATTTAGACAGAATTTTCTAAAAATGTCAGAGGGAGGGTATAAAAAATTTCAAAACATGACAAATGCATAGAGTAGGGTAAAAATTAAAAATTTTGCCTGCGGTGCAAAAAGTCATGGAGTATTTTGCAAAATCTCAAACTCAGGGGAGTATTTAGGCTATACCCCTTCTTTGGCTGCCCCCGTTGTTTAAGTACAGCATTTTAAATGAGTTGAATGAATACCTTGTAGTTTGAATTTGCATTTAAAATTATATTTTCACTGATTATGTATTGTAACTAACTTTACTGTCTTTTCAATTCTTTTGATTTTCCAACACTTTTAAATAAATGATAGAATCTTTAATTTTTTTTTCAATGAGAAAGACATGGGAGGAGAGAGAGAGAGAGCACATTGAGCTTAATTTAATTGTGTTATGAAAGCGAATGTTAAGAATGAACGCTTAAGGCATTGCTTGTGATGAGAGTTAGTAGTGATGAACAGATATCAAGCATTTAAAACACAAGTATTGCTCTTTTAATGTCTTTTATTTTTATTTCATTCAACGAGAATTGAATGAAAAAATAATTTTTTTTGTTTCTCTTACGAAAGAAAATGAAATGAAAAGAAGGAAAACAAATGCAGATGTGATGAATGAGAGAATTGTAGAGCGAATCACAACAAAATGCCAGTCTATCTCACACTCCTCTCCCTTTCCTCTCTTCGGTCAAACATTTTGTTAGCTTTGTTTGAATTTGTGAACAGAAAATAGAAAATGAAAATACTTTCGAGCGAATATAGAGTATAGCTATGTATGATTGAATGAATGTTCACTATATTGGCTGTATTTTCTACATATTCTTCTAATTAATATAAGTAATCAAAATATTGCTCACGAGAGCACAAAAGCTTAAGTGTAGGCTTTCATCTAAATCTAATAGTCCTGAATAGCTCTGAATTTTATGGATATATACATAAAGTATATAATTTATAATTTTATATTTTATAACTCGAATTATATTATGAAATATGTCTCGTGAAGTAAATACTGCCGACATATATAAAATTCATAAAAATTAATGATCATTCAAAACGGCAACATTTGTGCCCCAATCCAAACGTGTTGTGACAAAAGATTTTCTTTATTAGTGAATTATGAATCGGTTCTAATTTTTATTTTACAGACAAAAACAAATTATTATACCATTAACTACAACTAAAACTGCTTTAGTTACTCAAAACTTTATAGAAGTTATTATAACAGTTACGAACACAACATTATATTCAAGACAATACATATTATACTGAATATTCTCTATTAATTATGACTGAATATAGCGATTATTTTTAATTTAGTATCAATTCATTGTATATGACATTAAATTCAATGTTAAAAGTTTTGAATATAAATGAATTAATCGATTCGATAATTCTTATCATTTCCAAACATATGAACGATAAGCTAATGAATGAATATATCTCGAGTTATATGGTTTTTCATTTAATGCTTTAATTCTGTTAATTAAGCATAATTTTACCTGTAATTAATTTTCAGAATATGTTTCAATGGAAAAAAACGACAGATAACTGCTCCTAAAAATTTGGAATTTCTAATTGAGAGTAATGTTAAAAGTTATGAAACAATGAATTATTTATTTTAAAACATATTAACTGCATTTTACTTTGCATTGCAATAATGAAAATATTCAAACGCGCTATTTATTTTACTATAATATTTTAGAAATTTATTTTAAGTCCTTTGATTTAAAATAATATACTATGAGTCATTGTAAATCGTCCCGAGCAAGAATGTAATTTTATTAACCCGATATTAGATTGTCTTTAACTGTCATCTCAAAAATCATAGGACATATAAAATTAAGTTGACTTTTACACCAAAGCTCAAAATTTAATACAGATTTTACT
>JAQFXN010000486.1:0-21671 GCA_034693365.1 Liacarus xylariae | reverse complement strand
TAAATATTTTTAAATTTTTAAATCAATATTTCATTGAATATAACCACAATAATAAATAAATATATTGGAATGCTCTACATATGACTAAAACTTCTCAAAATAATTAAAGAAAGCAATTCAATGAGCATCGGGGATAGGTTCATGCTAAGTTGTGTAAGCTGTTCATGCTACTCTATGCTTCAACACTTGTATTGAAAATTCAGACTTTTAAGCAATTGTTTTTAAATGAAAACTATAGTTAGTTTTTTCATTATTTGTAGTTTTTGTAGTTTAAACTGAAATTATAAAAAATATAAGTATGTAATGGAATAGTACTGTATTTGAAAACCTCTCGAATAGAAGACCTAAGCTTTTAAAATAGTTTTTTAATTTACGTGTTTTTTGTTTGTTTGTATGTTTAAATCGAATCAATGTTTTTATTTTTGGGTCAATTTATCTTTGAATCAACAAAATTGAAGGAAAACATGCCTTTATTTAGTAGAGAAAGAATCGATTGGAGAATAATATTTAATTTCAGTGCAATATTTGATTCAAAGTCAATAACTGTTCCAACACTAACTCAATGACACTATGCTTTACTCTAAGCCCTAAATAATGAGAGAAAAGAATGTCATCAAAAGGAAAAGTACTAAAGTATCAAATATTGGAAACACATATTAACTAAAATAGATAAGTGTTGTCACAAAAGTGCATATTTTTGCAATCAATTGCTTGAATGGAGACAATTGAAAGCACAGATCGAACAGAGCTTTTGGAAGAGGCAGTCAATGACATATAAGAGTGAAAAAAGTTTTATAAACAACCGCTTAAAGTATTGGACATCAGCTGAAAGTCTTTCAATTGCTTTACAAAATGGCATTATTTGAGACAATGAACACTACTATATGTCAGTGAGTTTTACTCTTAATATTGAATAATGTCAGCCCCGATGGCTCAGATGGCTAAGAGCGTGGGCTCTACTCATTTCAGTTTAAAGCGAGTCTTGTGTTCAGTAGTGGAGACGACAGAGACTTTCAAAAAAGACTGACTAATAGTAGAATTTAAGTTATAATAGTGTAGTCGTACTACAGCGCTGTCACACGTTTGAGTGATAGGCGGCATATACTGACTGTATGTTCGGATTCACTACAATACTCAACACTAGCTCTCGGGTCTGTCTGTGTGCTGATATTATTGATGTTGGCATCCCTGTCCGCATTTTTGGATAGAAATAATATTTTTTATTTCAATTCTATTGAAATACTGTCCCTAAAGTACTTTTTATGTTCTGCCAATAATTTATACCGAAAATGAGTGTCTGTGCAATAACTGTAGTAACTATTTGGGTTTCGGTGGATAACAGTTTGCTTTTGAGTGTCCGGTTTTGCACACTTCTTATCGAATGCTTAGTGCAGTTCTCTAACAGAGTTCGATCGAATCAATAATTGAAGGGCAATAGTCTAAAATGACACTTTAGGCGGAGCTAATATGTTAACAAAAAGTACTAAATCTTCGATTGCATTATTCTACTGTATAATAAAAACATGTTAACTTGCACTTTATGCTTCACGAAGTTAATAGATTCTTGTTTAAAATTAATGTAAATAAATGATGCAAACAAAAGAGATATTTATAATATTTTATTACAAATTTGAAAATTTATCAAAAAAGTTTTTGTAATAATCCTTACTTTCATTTGAACAATATTTATCAACTAATGATTTAACGTCAGACATTTTTTATCATTTAAACCTATGTTCTCAATTAAAAAACCATTGTTAATATATAAACTATTAATTATTAATACATTGGACTCTCTTTTTAGGGAACAGTAAATGTTATTTTTGCATTTGTACTCCCGTTATAACCAGTCATAAGACAATGGAATAAATGAACAAATAAGAAATAAATTTAAAGTATATTTAAAATATAAGACAATTTATACTCAATAAACTCTAAATTTATGATATAAACTATTAAGAAATTTAATTATTTTATAATCCGCATTACAGTTTTTATCATTTACTAAATTATCAGTATAAATCAGCATTACAGTATTTTTCATTTAAATAATTCTTACTATACATTTACTGTTGAATACTGTTAAATCAGCATTACTTTGTAAATGTATATGTAAATAGTGTGCGTGATTAACTTTTAACATTCAATGCGCAGGTATTTGTTTATGTTGTTGTGTCATCTTAATTGGGCAGGGCTTAAGCTTTAATTATATATCTGAGACCTCTAATTGCTTATTGCGACCTCTATGGCAGGTAGAGGTTTTAAAAAAGTGGCTGAAGTTCAGTTTCAAATACAATAGCAAAGAGTTTTTAAAACGCCTTTACTTAATGCCTATTTTTTAATAATTGATTTTATTTTCTAATAAATAATTCAAACTGTACTTTCTGGTATTTTGTTTTTTTCATAAATAAAGTTCAAAATTATTCCAGCCCCGTATAGCATATTTAGGTCTATACAGTATTGTTAATCAATACTGATTTATATCTCGATAACATTCTAATACAGTAGTTAATATTTGGTAATTCCACCGGAATTATCAATTACATTTTATAGCGCTACTCATTGATAAAACTAAATTATCAATTAATTGATAGTCTTTATCAATAATATCCCATAATTTTAAGAATAATAATTCTGGTTTAAGTGTATGAATTGAATTACATTTACTTAAGTATTATAAATAGGTTTTCGTGTATTAGCCAATCGGCGAATTCTAAATTGACCAGCTGGTTTTGTTTCAAAACTTATTTCATCGGTAAATATGGTTTTTCCATATTTCGTCCGAAAATTCTATATTTTTCATTGCTATTCGCAATTTTTCCGGTTTATTTACTTTTGGTTTGTCAGCAAGTACTTTTAATTATTAAATAAATTTTTAAAACTTATATTCAAATCTTATTGTCTCGATAAATTAAAAAATGATGATTTGATTTTATACATTGAAGGCAGAGGGTAGTCTTTTTTAATATATATTGTATCGGCTCATAAAGAGGTCAAAATTGAAAAAGTTTTCGTTACCCATACGGTTATTCAGGAATATTATATAAGTCATATTGGGAAATTTTTGCCTATCAGCCAATCTGGTCTAATCTTGTTTAGAATGTAAAAGACAATATCAGTACCCGGGTTTATTTGTAAAAAGAGAACATAATTTATTATGAAGTTATTTAAAATAAAAACATTACATTTCCTCATATTAAAAGTGTTTATTTAAACTGGATTATAAATTAAACAAGTCCAGGAGGAATTGGAAGATAAAATTGTCAATAGATTCTGATATTAACAACTAAGGAGACTCTTCATTAGTTTGTGGTCTGTGTTATTGGAAGAATTGAAATTAGAAACCAGTTTTCTTAACCTTCAGAGAAGTTTTTGTTCACCAAACCGGCGCTTAATATCAGGTTTACAGTGAAGTAAAGACTTTACAAGACTGTATAAGGTATTCTTTGTTTGGTTTGAATATAAGAATATATTTGAGTAAAAATGAAATCAAATAATAAACTTATAATTGATTTGAAGAATAAATTAATTAAATTAAATGAATTGAAAAAATTGTATAAAAGTTTGGAAAAAATAAAAGTTTTGTCTGAAGTCGTGATTGAATACGAAAATAATGATTATTTGGATTTAAAAAATGTTGAAAATGTTTGGATAGATATGAGTGAAGAAAGTGTCGGACATTTCAGTCAAAATCAATCAATTTTCCCATACGTTATATACATCGTTGGAAAGGTAATTTAAAAATGCGCCGAATGAATTAGTAATAAGTAAATTTTAATTCAAACTCAAGATATATTTAATCTATCCAGCTAATAGACTACTTTTTTATTAATTTGCTTTATTTCATATTATTTGAGTAATCAGTGAACGATAATAACAAATTAGTTTTATTTCAAACATTATTTCATAGAAACTCTGTAACAAAATTAATATTTCACATTATTTAGTATTACAAATAAGCTATCGGTCACTAATTAGTAAACCTGAGAAAAATAGGCTCTAAAAAATGCAAACAATTAAAAAAGTGAGCGTTCGTCAATTTGAAGAAATAAGTCTCGAAATTGAGTTAAAAGGTTTTAATTATTAGTCAATAAATAATTTATTTAATAGAAATTTAGTGTTTATTCGTATTTTAGATATGAAATGCCTAAAATTAAAAACAATTCAGTAAAGTTAAGCTAATATATTTTTTATTTTCATTTATTAAAATAATTTGTAGGAGCTTTTCTTATATGTTTTGAGTCTTGCTTTCTCAAGTCCAGACTTAGTGTCGAAGTGCAGAGATCAAATAACATAACTACAGTAACATATATAGTGTGATATTAAATGTGGAGTTAATATTGATTTGTAATAAAATATGTGAATTAGAGTTTAGTTTTTAAACAAATAAAATTATATTTTCCAAGAAAACAGTTATAAACTTTTTGAATAATTAAAAAAATTTCAAATTATTTTAATCTATTAATCCCATAAATTATACTATTATTAATTTAAGCCCTAAATAATTTTAAACATCCTAGTATTAAATACATGAATAGCAGGGTTGTTGTGAGGGGGAGTCGAGCCCGGAATATCCCCTAGCTGTTTTGTTATGTTCCCCTATAGGGAAAAAATGATATTTTGAAAAAACCCTCTCCTAACCAAATATATGTAAAATCCGCCATTTTACTCTCCCCTAGACCCTCAATTAGGCTCTCGCCAAAAAATACCCACTCCTTAACGTTTTTGACCTTCGACATCCCTGATGAATAGTTACTTATTTTAATTAATTTGCTTTTTAAATAAAAAAGCTTTAATTCTTAAACATATCAGAAGAGTTGATTTCAAAAATTATATACCAATGAAATAACATCAAAGATTATCAGGATCTCAATAATTGAATGTATTTAGATTAATTCACTAATTTCTAAAAGCTCATCAATATTTAATATAATTGTAAAATTAATATAAACAATCTTAATTTTTGTTTAACTAAAATCAAGGAATAATAAATTATTTAATCAAACTCTTCACTGTATAAACAAAAGATTGTTCTGGTGTGAGAAAAAGGGTAGTTTTAAAATTTTTAAAAAAAAATATTTCATTAAAGCAACTCGTTCATTAGACTCTAGGCATAAATACATAGAACGAAATCTAATATTAAATAAAAGTATATTTTTATCAATACTTTATATAAACATTAAAATAGAGGAAAAAAGTATTACTCATTAAGTGATAAGTAGTTTTTGTCGAGAGAGAGGAAAGAGATTTTTTCAAAGAAAATATATTATTCATCTGAAAAATAAGAAATTTTTTTGCTGACTATAAATATTAATTATTTTTTGTACATATTTTTGCTGTTCAAGTGAAACGAGAAAAACAAGATTCTAAACAAAAATATTTAGATAGAAAACTCTGGACTTTGGAAATTGATCGTAGATTTTATCTATTAGTTCCCAGTTTTCGAGTACTTTTACGGAAAATTTCTGTAAATATGAATATATTGAAAGCAAACAAAGTTATTAATATATGCCACAATGCACAGGGCTGTTAAGAATGCACTAGAATATTAGATTATTATCAGGGGTGGCCACCACCCAGCACGACAGAGGGTATAGGCATAGGCAAGGATATTTTGAGAAATTTCTATCAAAATGTTAGTGAAGGTATACCAAGATAACATAAAATGAAAAATGTGAAGGACCAAGATGTGAAATAAAAATTTAAGAAATAGTTATTAGAAATAGGTTTTATACAATTCATGACAAGTTTATAATTATCTTTTATGCATTAATATTACCGTAATATTCACTATTTCATAGTTATTCCCTTAACAAAGAGAGTGACTTCAGATTTGGTCATTGGCATGGATTTTTATTGGCCAGAAATAATCTTCATGTGCAGTTGATATTTGTAAAAATAAATATTTGTCCCAATACTAAATTGATCTGGTCAAAATAATTATTTAAAGTTTGATACTATCTGAGATTTTATTGTAGTTTATATGACGTATGTCTCGTTTGAAATATAGATGTTCAACAATAGAAAATTTATGACATTTCAGAACAAAAACTGACCATGGTCTAATGGATTGGGCATAGGCCTATACTTCCAATGGTAGATGGTTCGAATCCGTGTTGAGATTATTTCTTTGTTTAATTTTTTATTTTTTTTTAATATACAGTCAGTTTAAATATCTATTAATAAAAGTTTCATTTCGCTAAAATGTTAATAAAATTATTTTAACTAAGTAAAACTATTTGATAGTTAGACTGACTGTATATTTAAAAAAAATAAACAAAAGAAATAGTCTTAACACGGATTCGAACCTTCTACCATTGGCAGTATAGGCCTATGCTGTATCCATTAGACCATGGTCAGTTTCTGTTCTGAAATGTGATAAATATTTTATTGTGAACATTTATATTTCAAACGAGACATAAATTACGTCATATAAACTACAATAAAATCTCAGACAGAGTCAAACTTTAAATAATTATTTTGACCAGATCTATTTAGTATTGGCACAAATATTAATTTTTACAAATATCAGCTGAACACGAAGTTTATTTCTGGCCAAAAAATCCATGCCAATGGCCAAATCTGAGGTCACTCTCATTGTAAAATATATTGTATTTCTATATAACTTAATTTGGGGCAAAAGACATTTATTTATGTCCGAACGAGTTCTTCGTTGAGATTCGAGTTCAGTTAATCTAGTCTTAATGTAATTCATATTTGCCTACTTAAGAATGGAGAGGGCAAATATCTCATATAAAGGAAATAGCTAGTATTATTTATCACATGCTCATTTAATGTATAAGATATTTAATCTGTAGTATGATCAGGGGTAACAAAGATTACCGAGTTAGGGGAGGGGGTATAGGTGGAGATATTTTGAGAAATTTTTCTCAAATAGTTAGGGGAATATACAAAATTCCAAAATAGGAAAAATGCAAAGTGGAAGTGAGCTAAACAAACAAACAAAATTTTTCATGCGACACAATAAACAAAGGGGGTATTTCACAAAAACTCATAATCAAGGGGATTCTAAGTTAGGTTATACCCCTTTGGTTGCCCTCGTTATAATTTAAATATAATAATATGTAAGTGTTGAGAGAGTTTAAATGTTTTGATATAAGCAGATAATAAGATTTGGTTCGACTAGAAATCATAAACAGGAAATAATATTCAAAAATAAAACTCTTATTCAGAAATAAAAAGAAAATCTATCACTTCATCTCAATATGATTTGACTACAATTAGCGTATAGTAACAGCGATATAATTATATTATATGACATTAGAATCATTGAAGTTTATACTAATCTATCGGATTTGACAGCGAAGTACTTGACTTTTATTTAGAGCACTCGACAGTTTGAAGATTTTTATAGTTAACATTATGTATTTAACTGATATCACAGGTCAAAAATCAATGAATTCAGCATAATTTGTAATTAAATATACAAATTGCCTAAATATTTAAATACAGCAATTGTAAATAATTAAGTGTATTTTCTAAAACTTAACAGAATTGTTTATTGTTAATTCTTTTAATGAATCATGATCAGCATCCGGGAAAATATATACGTGTTATACTGCGAGCTTAGCTTTTGGACAATTCTCTGAATTATATTGATTAAGAATAAAATGTAACGTCTATTAAATTTATCTCATGTTTGTGTTGACTAATATAAAATTAATTACTAATATTTTTTATTCAGCCTTTAACTCCGAACGTTATTTTCTTTTTAAGTCATATACTATTAATGTTTACAATACAATATTATTAGAGGGACTAAATACAACATTAATTTATCAAAATCAATAGTGAATAGTTGCTTTTCAGTAAAGCTCTAAAAATATGAAAATATACTAAACTATATATTGCTAATAATTCTGATCATGATTCATTTCGCATTAATCAAATTTTTTCTAATAACTTGTAAATTGTAGAAATGAATAAATGAATATTTATATAAAAAAATAACAGTCTTAAAAATCTACAGGTTGGATAACATTTTGCAATTCCTTAATATGTTCTACATTAAAAATGTTTATTAAGAAAAATTAAGTATTTGGAAAATATTTTTTAGATCATTTTATTATAGAAGAGTCAGAAGGATTTAGTTTTATCATGTATCTATTTTATTTTAGTTCATAAATATTTTTAAATTTTTAATTTTTTTCATTTGCAAAAGATATGTTTCGAATAAATGAGTTTTGATCCCTTTCTCCAAATTATCAAAATGGAAAATTGTAAAAAAACAAAAATACTAAAATGATTTTTGATGAATGAAAAATAATTTAGCTTAGAAAATATTTATTATTCTGAGCATATTTATTAAATTTTGTCAAATTTTCTTTTATCAGAAGCACGTTTAGGGCACCTGAACATGAATTAAGTGTTTCCAATCAGAGCACACTCTTTACAGATATGAATAATGAAAAATTATTTATATTTAATAATGAAAATAATTGCTAAATAAGTTAGTTTTATTTTTAAAAAATCCTACTTCTTGTAAAATTTACAGTTTGTAGAAAATAATCAATATCTAAAATCACATTTATTTGTTAAAAACTTATATCTTTATTTGTAAGTGTAAATGTTCAAACATGAATTCGGATAAAAATGTTCCCAAAAAGATACCTTTGTCACTTTGACATCAATGACTTATAGAGGAAAAATGAATATTAGGTGTAAAGCAAAAAGAACAGTATAGAACAAAACACTTGTATAGTTTATGTTGAATTGATATAAATCAATAAAATGACCACGATTTGCCACCTATACCCAAATATAATCCTGGCATCATTACACTCTCCTACATTAATATATAGTATTATAATACTGCATATATTTTAGTTATGGCTATGAACTTGAATATATAGTTTGTATGCATTGAAAATGAGATTAACAAGAAATTAATCAATTTCGAGCTTTCATTAAAACATAGTTTTCATTAATAAACTTTTATATTAAATGGAAAATGAATGTTATTTAAAGGGTAGTGCTAAAATGTTGTTTTTCCCTGGATAGAACTACTTAAACGTTGAGTAATATCTAGAATGAAATATTTAAATAAAGCTTTTGACTGAGCTCTAGTGAATATAAGTTAATTATGTATTTATAATTTAAGATGGATTTTCAAAAATCTTATACCATGTTAAATTGTTAGTTGATGAAAAAGCATTAAACTAAATTTTATGGATTAGCCCACCATAGTTTATAGTTGATGTACATGTAACATGTTTTACAGTACATTCCTGGTGCTTATCATTTTGAGTGGTGTTGACGAGCGATTTCTTTTAGAAATGATCAGATTGAGATGATGGCAAGATGAAAGCACTCTATTATATTCTAAAAGTTTATATAAGACAGAGGAACGGACTCTGATCAGTAACACTCATAGATTTCCAAATAAGAATTAAGTGCCAAACGATAAAAATAAACGTTTAATTAATAAAAGTATCTATAGATATATCAGTTGCCGAAATTGGCTATTATTGGACGGATAAGAATAGTTGAGTTTAATAATTGAGTTTTTGAATTTAACATTCATTAATGGTTTTGCAGTCACAGTGGAGTTGAAGTGTAAAAACCATTTTCATATAGAGTACCGAACGAACTAATATACCAAAAATAGATAGAGAAAAAGAATTTCAATTTGAGGAAAGATGATTTTTTGCTACACGAAAATAGCACTGCTTCTTGTGCTAAGTTTTTGTGCGGGTATGTAATTTATACTGTTAAATTTACAATGATTATTTTATTGTTTGTCAAGTATTCATTAATAAAGCTTCAGTATTGGTCAAAATTTTCTAATATTCAAATATGTATTTGTAATTTTAGAATTACTCTTTATAATTTTTTCTAATCACAAAGCTCAAGCATAAAATGGGAGTTTTTATATGACTCTAAAAATTTTATTTTAAAGAATTAATAGAATTTTTGCAATTAATATAATCTATAACTATTTCTGATTAGAAATAAATATTCTTATTTTTAATATAACATCTAGTCTAGCAAAATTAGTCTAGATTTGTCTCAATAATTAAGAATTTAAATATAATATTTACAATTTTATTTTGAATATAACAAAATATTTCATTCTTCTTTTGAATTTTCAATACTGTCTTCTAGATTTTAAAGTAGACACGATATAAAGCCATTTCTCAATAGCTATATTTAATAATGTTTATTTGCTTAATAATTTTTTAAATAGAGTATTTAAGGTTTATTCATTTGATCAGTTTAGGGGCTATTATTTAAAGTCTAAACTGGGTTTTAAGAGAGTTACTGAACACCCGCTTATTCGTCTGATATGAATCCTATAGAAAACCATATTTATGATACTTAAACATAAATGCAAATCTATTCATACACTTAAACCAGAATTATTGTTCGTACAAATATGCCAAAAATAGGATATCATTGATAAGGATATTCAATTAATTAATAATTTAGTTTTATCGATGAAAAAACGATATAATAATGCAATTTCTAATTCCGGTGGAATTACAAAATATAAAATACTGTATTAAAAATTATTGAAAAATAAAAACATTATTGATTATAAGTATATGGACAATTGAGAAAAGTCTGTATATGGTGTCCACTTTAAAATCTGGAAGTCTATAGAATATTATACCAAAAATATTTGTAATAAAATATATGTAAAAACTATAAAATAGTAAAAATTAAGATTCTGTTACTTTTTATAAAAATAGCAAGACTACATAACTGATTTATTTGTAGACAGTTTTACACAAAATGTTTTAGTACATGATGAAGATTTTTATTATAAACCTTTATTTAGAATAAGTAATTTGCAATTCTAAACAAAAATCATTTAAAAAGAAATCAAACTGATTTAACATATATTTTATTAACGTTCAGTTCTGATTTTGTATTTAATTATGCTAAGCAATTAAAAATTAATTAACTAATTATAATATTTTAGTGTAACTAATTTTATGCTAATTTAGATCTATATTAAATTTAAATTACACTTCATATATTTCAATTTATCAAGAAAATTTTTTTATAAAATTTATAATAATCAAAACTATTGTATAATAATTATATAAAGATCTAATATTAAAATTCAAGACATTTAATTTTTATCAATTGTTTAAAATTTTAAAAATTTTGTAAAAGATTCTCTTGTTTATTTAGACGATTAATGATGTTTTTAGCCTTGAGTTTAAGCAAAAATATAATTTCTAAAATAACTTTATCGATAAAAAAACAGTAGTAGAAAAATATCAATTGACTGGTATTTTATTTATCAAATAATTTTTTGAAATAAACAATTTTCCAGACAATTCTAGAAAAAGAAGACATTCTGTATTCTTAATACACAAGGTTTTCAATTTAATTAGATGAGTTAATATATAAATAGCTGATTATTAGTACGATTAAATGTTTATATTATAGCGAAGGTCGGAAGGGTTAACCGACAATTTGCGCAATAGATTGCTAGCTAAGGAGTTTAGTACAAATGTACAAAGATAAATAGTGCTTTTGAGTTTAAAATTTAAAATACGCTCTGCCAAAATTAAGTGCACAGTTATATAATTGATAAATTTTGCTATCTTTGCAATGATCATCTAAAAATTCAAACTAAAATTGTTTCTAACTTGATTAATTGTAACTATTTTAAAAGAGGTAACTTAAATTACCGTAAAGGTTAATAGATTAAAAAGCAGCCTATAGATTAATATCGGTCAAATTTTTATACTTGATTTTTCAATTAAAGTTTTATACAAAATTAGCGAAATAAAATTAAAATTTACTTGTATCTTATCTAGCTAATGCTGATCATAGTGATCATCACACACACGACACAAACCATCCACATTCAGATAATCCCAGTTTAAAAGATGATATATTACATGCATTCGATCATAAATTCCACGAATACCATCATCATCACCCCGTAGCCCAGCCAAGTTGTGGCCAGATATGTCCGAAATCTATATCAAGAGAGCCACAATGGGAAATTGGCCAGGTATATACGATCGAATTAGATGCTAAAACATTGATCAATGTTAAAGAGGGTGTGGCCATTGGACTTAAGGCCAAAGTGGACGTTCAGGTTCTGAACCCCTGCTCATTCCAAATGTCTTTACGCGATTCCCAAGTGTCAGGTGTGCCGAATGCAGCAGAGCTTAGCCAACAACTGGACGCCAGTCCACCCCTTAGGTTGGGCTCATTTGACTATACAATTCTGGGCATCTGTCCCGCACCTGAAGAACAGCCCTGGACTCTGAATGTTAAGAAAGCAATTCTATCGACATTTCAATTAACAACAAAAGACTTTACAAAAACACAAACTCTAGAGGAGGTAGACTTCTCGGGCCACTGCACCACTACATACAGACCAGTGGGTGACGTAGAGGGACAGGACTATGTGATAGAGAGGACAAAGAATCTAAACAAATGTCATTTAAGGCGTAAAAATTTGTCCGGTTTTAGCACAAAGTCATTGACATTCTTGACTGAATTCATTAGAGAAACCATTCCTTTACTCAAATCGGAACAGAAATGTCGTTTTGAGATCAAAGCCGGACATCCAGTGAATATTGACTGCACTGAAGAACAGACGGTGTCTTTCCAGGACAGACCACTCGTCACATCCACAATAAGTCTGCGCAATGGTGGTAAAGCACCTGCACCTGCAGTAGCCATAGGCGAAGCGCCAAAGACTGCACAATCACTTCTGATGACCCGAGACTCACAGGAGAAAGAAGTGACCACTGAAGCCGAAGTACTGGAACTATTGAAAGGTATCTGCGCACAGGTTAGCGCTGAACGCATTGCTCCCGAAGTCACCCAATCTTTCCATACATTAATACATGCGCTGAGAAAACTGCCCGAAGCGGAGACCAAGTCATTGGACAAAGCGGTCAAATCCGCTGAGTTCTGTCCATCGCCTAAACTGAGACAACTATTCATCGGTGCCTCCGCTTTCGCCGCATCCGATCCGTCCATTCAGACAATAATCAACGCCTGGAAGGACAAAGAGCTCAGAGATTCACAATTCACAATACTTTTAGGTTTAGTCGCACTAAAGACCAAACCATCTGAAGAGTCGGTCAACTCTTTAGTACCATTGGCTGAACAGAAGGACAGTCCCCGCCCTCTGGCATTAGCAGTTTCAATATTGGTGCGTAACTTCTGTAAGCGCACTGAGAACTGTCACGAATTGCCTGCAGTGAAGAAGATTGTCAGCGCATTCAGTGATAGACTGACCACATCTGACTGTAATCTCGAGAAAATAACTTTATTGAAGGCATTTGAGAATCTAAGGGTCAAACAGGAAGACCCCGTGAGAGACAAGTTTATAGCACTAATTCAGGACAGCTCTGCTGATGCAGGGGTTAGAATAGCGGCAGTTCAGGCCCTCAGCTGTTGTATTGATGACGCCCTGCGCCAGCAGTTGATTGATATCGTGGCCAAAGATAGTGAACCAACAGAAGTACGTCTGACTGTCTTTAGAGATGTGATTGCGTCCAAACCTACTGTCGCCCAATTGGAGGCATTAAAAGCCATTTCCGATCCACAGATCAAGAACTATATCCAGACATTCATTAAGAATCTAAAGAAGTCTACGAATGAAGTGAGAAAGAAAGTTCTGCCCGAAAATGCACCCGAATTTGATGAGCCCCGACATACAGGATTGGGCACAACGAGAAACATTCAGTTCCAATATAAGGGCGCTTATGTGGACGTCGATGTGATTCACCCCAAAGGATCAGTTGTGCCAAATCTGCTCAGTTTATCAGTTAATATTCCGATTGGAGGTATAATTAATTAATATGTATTATAAATATTCATTAAATAAACATGATTAATTTGACGCAAGATGATATTTTGGAATAAAAATAATCCAGCTTATTTAATATTATTTCAGAGAAAAACTATGAACTATTAGACATTCAAATCAGACACCAGGGATTGGAAGCACATCTGAAAAAGTTAGTTTCCAAGGGCTTCTCCGGAGCGGAAGTATTTGTGAAACTATCTGAAGAGGCACTGGAATTGTTGGAACATTTAAGAAACCCCGAGCACACACACGATGTCAAACTGCAGATAGCGGTGCGCATTAGTAACCAAAACATCCTATTCATCGACACATTCGAAGACCTGCACACTTTGGCCGTATTGTTGAGGGACCGCCTGCGCGATATCTACAATACCGAATCAATCGACGCAATTCGAGCATGGACACTTCTGGACAGTGAGGTAGAGGTGCCCGCACTCGTTGGCTTTCCATTGGTGGTACACCTGAACTCATCTCATGTATTGGCAATTAAAGCCACTCACCAAACATCACTGGATGTAAACGCTAGAATCAGAAGAGTGCGATCAGCAAGGACATATCTGGGTGAAACATCGGCCGGCATCACAATTAAAGTTGCTAACAATAGACCCGGTTTCGAGTGGCACATTCGCGCCGAGGCAGCACCCACTTCAGATTTGTCGGCGGAAAAGATTGACGGAAGAATCATCAAGTTTAAGCTCAATTTACCGAATGAACGCAAGACAATTTTTAAAATAGAACAAAAAACAGCTTTGCTTGATGGGAACGGTGTGCCCAAGGATTCCAATGAGATTGAGGGGCGATCTAGCAATGAGGACATTACTAATTGCCGACAAATTTTTGGTAGGTGACATTTTATAATTTGTATGCATTGAATTTTGGCAATTATCAAGGCATTTCATTAGTATCTATTCTAAACGAAATCTGGCTTGTCAACTATCTTACATTATAAAAATATTTAAGAAATGATTATCATATATGAAATATGTTTACAGTTTATAAAATAACAAATTATATTTTTTGGCAATATGACACAATAAGTCGTGGACAAGACCAACTCCCCAACCACCTGTCTCGAAATTCTTGCGAAGAAGCTCCTGAATATTTTGAGACCAATTTTTATTTTTATATTTCGCGCAATAAAGCATCCCACTTAGTTTTGAGCTAATTTTTTAAAAATATACTCTATATACTCTGTCTGAACAGAATATAGCTGGCTTTGTTTTGAGGTCATATAGAAAACATCGTATTGGGTATACAAAAATGTAAACTTGTCAATTTAATTGTTTAAAGCAATTAAATTATTAATTCATATTAATTGGTAGTTCAATCAATTTTGTAATTTTTAAAATTATTATTCAACACTATTTAATATAGGCATGGATGTTTGCAAAACAAAAACATATTTGGACAGTTCGCCCATACCTAATGTCGAATACTATGTAACCAAAAATGATGCCTCATTGGAGTCTCTGGAGATCACATTAGAAAAGCCAGGCCCAGGTGCCACCCGGGATGACTTGGTATGGACTGCTAAAGTGAACGCTGGAAAGCGAGAATACTTGGCCGAAATACAGGTGAAAAATCCAAGAGAAGGACCGAAAAAATTAAATCTCAAACTCCAATCGCCTGTCCGTACAATCACTGCCGACGCACAACTCACCCGAAGCACCGACGGAAACGCCACTAAATTGGAACTGGACTTGAAATTACCCAAAGTTATCGATATTAATACAAAAATCAATGCCGAAACCACTGGCGAATCGGGTAAAAATGTAGACCTATTTGTTGAATACCAGCCCGAAGGGGGCAATAAGGAGACCCTGAAAATAACAAGGAAGTACTCGTTTAACTATAAACGGGAGAAGAAGAGCAAAACAATTAATATATCATATTTTGGTGAAATACAATCCTCGCAATACCCGGAGTATAATTCAAAGGTCAACTACTATACCAGTCTTAGGCCCTATCAGAACAGTAAGACCGAGGCCAGTGTGGAGTGGGGGAAAGAGTTAAAGGACAAACTTGCCCTAACGCACATTAGCAAGATGGACGTGATTGAGCTCCGCCCATTCCAGATGGTTAGCGAGAACAGTTTGACTGTGGAGGCCACGCCTCTGGACATCAATTACAACTTTAAACTCAATTCGGATATATCGACTGTGAAGAGTAAACCCAAATTGATTAACCTGGTGTTGGAGGGCAAGGATGTGTTGGGCCGACCCGACCGGGAAATACGCAGTTCATTGAAATATGAACGCCAAGAGGAGCCGATACAGCAAAATGTGAACTTCAATCTCGTATATCCTGGCCGTGAAATGAGTTATGTCAGTGAAGTTAAGCAGATTAAGGACTTGACTTTCGCCGGAAAGATTGAATTTTCGCCACAAAAGGGAAAAGTAGTTATTATTAATCATAAAGAAAGGTAATTATTATTGATAAAGCACTATAAAATCTAAATAAATGCTAATAAATATCCAGGATAAATTATAGGAAAGACAAATATTAGAGGACAAATGTTACACATTATTTAATTCTGACTTGCGATTAGTCAATGATAGGGGTAACCAAGGAAGGTATAGTCAAAATATCTCCACTTGAAAATTAGAAAAATATCTCTCTTACCTTTCGAGCTAAAAGAATCTTTGTTTATTTTTTACACTACTACCCCTTTACATTTTTTGTTTTATGTTCTTGTCGCATTCCCCCATTCCATATCTTCACATGTGGGCCGAGCATGTTCATTCATGTTCAATGATAGTATTTCATGAAACATACTGTATATCTTGTTTAATTCATTTCACCTGAATCATTCTTAAAAAGTAAAAGCATTTGTTATTGTCGTGTAATTAAAACATTTTTAATTAAGCACTAAAATATTTTACATTGGTAATCTTTATTGATTTGTGTTTCAGTTTATTTTTGATTTTCTAATATAAGTTATACTTTTCTCACAATAGCCTCACAAATCCAACGAAAGACTTCTTCTTAACAATGGAAGGGGATGTCTCCTACACCCATAAACCAGATAAGCATGCATTAGAAGTGCAGGTCGGATGGGAAAGCCCGGACAAATTCTTATACAAACGCACATTATCTACTGATGGCAAAAAATTCCACGAAATTCTATTGAATTATGATAAGAAGACAGGGGGTCTCACCGGACAGTATGATCGCAATGAAGATCACTTTGATTTTAAAGTAGACAATATTCACAATGCAAGGTCTGCGAGTTGGGGGGTCAAGCATGGACAGAAGTCATATAAAATGAGTGCCATTCGGGTGCCAAAGGAATCGCTTACACTTAAGTTGGATTCGTCTGAAAATTCTAAACTAAAAGAGGTATAATTTAAATAAATTCAAATGTCAATATTAGCTTTTTCTATTCAATATTCGAATTTCTAAACTTTGTTCAGTTCACTGTAATGTAATTGAATTAACAATTTTAGTAATTGAACAGACTAGTTTTCACCTTACTCCTACTTTTGCATTTTTTATTTTTCCTCTTTCTTGCCACACCTACATTCTATATATCGCCCTGACTTAGCCAACATTGGATATCTTTGCTTTTCATAAAGGTTTTTGTTTAGAATTATACCTGGCAAAATTAAATATAAAAATAAATTGTAAATTTAAATTAATGTTTAAAGTAATTTACATAATTATGAGGCGCATTTTTAAAAATTCAGCATATCTTTTATTGATCTTGTTAATGAGATACATAGCGCCAAAAATAACAAATAAATAAAAAAACTGAGATAAGATCAATTTAATTTTTATAGTTTCAAATAAATAACTATCAATTGTATAATTAATATTTCATTTTTAAAAAATTCAGCTCAAGATTAAATTGTCGAGAAAGGACAAGTCAACATTCAGATTAGTGACTGACGAAAGTTTGGGTTTGGCTGTGGACGCCTATATCGACCCGTATGCAAAGGACACTAAGCGAGCACATTTAGAGTACACATGCGAAAAACATAAGATATCACACGTCGGCGACATCTCATACACCAAAGCCGACCGAAAGTTGGTCTGGAATTCAAAGACTCTCAAAGAAGGCAAACCCTATCTAACACTTGAACTCCAGTGCTCACCAAAAGACAGGACATTTATCATATTGAAAAAGATTAAAGGACCTGACGCTGTGTCCAAATTCGAATACTTTTATGATAAGGGCGTATATGCGGCTACTCTGGACACAAGCAAATGGAGCGCTATAGTTGAGGGTCAGAGCACAGGTAGTAAAAGGATAGGAAAGATAGGTTTTGTCAACAAAGAAGACAATTACGAACATAAATCTCAATACAATATATCAAACGGTATTTTAACAATTAAATCGATAAGTGACCAGGATAAGGCCACATTCACCAAATTGGACGCGGTGATTGGCCGGAGGATTGTCAGCACCATCAGCTTAATTACCCCTGAGAGGAATGGCCAATTTACACTGAATCCGCTGGGCGAGAAGAAGACCCTGGTGATTAAATATGTCAGTCCTAAGTACGATCTGGACACAAATGGTGAATGGGTGCCCAGGAAGTATTTGAAATTAGACAGTGTGTCCAAACGTAAAGTGGACCCGATTAAAGAGGTGAAAGTGAATGCGCACTTTACCCGAAATGATGAATCACAACTTAGAATAACAGCGCCGGCACTCGATGTCGACATCAAGAGAGTAAAGACACCGAAAGATAGATTTATATTCAATACGACAATGAATGGCTACAATGAAGTACAGGAATACGACGCAACACCTGGTGCTCCACCTATAGTCAGCTTTTTGCAGGCGTTGGGAAAGTTTTTGGAATCATATACTTCTGACAGTTAGTTAGAATATATATATAATTTACATATAATGTAGTGAACAAAATATTTTTTATTAATAATTCCTCGATTAAAATCTTTTTTTATAAACTTTTTTCATTATGTAAAACAAAAATAACAATAAAATACAATAAAAAAAATTATTAAATATTTTCATTTTTTATGTATTTCTTTTATTTAATAAAAGTGATGTACACAAGGGTAGCCAGACTCAGCCGAGTCAGAGGGGGTATAGGGAGGGAATTTCGACAAAATTTTTATTAGAGGGTCAGGGTAGTTGAGTATAAACAATTTTAAATTATGAAAAATGCACCGGGGAATAAGGTAAAAAGGTTAGGTGGGTATTTTGCAAAATCTTCGAGACAGAGATATTTAAGATACCCACCATTGGCTGCGCCTTGAATGTACAGTATACTCGAATTTAAATCAATGTTTTGAGAGGCAAAGTTTATAGAATAATAATTTTTCAATAGTTTATTCCTATTAAATCTTTTCAAAATGCTTTATTGTTATCTATAGATTGTTGTTATCTAAACAGTAATAAAATAAAACATCTATTTTATTGCTATGTCTACCAATATATGTATTACTAAACTATCCATCTTTTTATTTGTTGTAGTCTATAACAGAATTGCAAATTAAAATTAATGAAACAAAAGAAGAGAAAATAGTTTTTCACATTTTATGTCTGATTATCCGATAAAATTGTAAAGAAATATCTGACAATAGAATGAATGACATATTGAATAAGTTTAATATTTTTGATAATATTTCACAAGAAATTAAATATAATATTAAATCGTTTTATATACTTGGCCTAGCTACTAGAAGTGTTTTAATTGTCACAAGAGATGATGAAGTGATTAGTTATGGATTTAATACTAACGGTTGTCTTGGATTCGGTCATAATATTAGAGTGAATTCACAGCAGATTTTAAGTGAATTGTGTTTATGAATATTAGACAATTCTATAGTGGAAAGGATTTTCTATTAGCATTCAGTTATGACAATCAAGTGTATGGATGGGGAAGGAATGATTCGGGACAGTTGGGGAGGGGATATATGTGTGGATACAATGAATATTTAAAACCACACGTAATGACATATTTTGAAAATAAAAATATTCAACAAATCAGTTGTGGTTTCTATCATTCACTGGCGCTATCAGCCGATGGTGTAGTGTATGGATGGGGGGATAATTTGTACGGACAGATGGGATGCGGAGATGGGATTGAAAACTGTTCAACGCCTATAAAATTTGATTATTTTTCAGATATAAATATAAATAACATTTATTGTTATAGTTATAGTTCATTCGTATTGACTACTGAGGGAATAGCTTACAGTTGGGGATACAATGAATTCAACCATTTAGGCCTGAATTCAAATGAAGAAATTATAATAATTCCACAATTGATTTATTTGAAAAATATTGTAAAAATATCTCCAAATTATATGAACACATATTTTCTAACAAATGAGGGTTTTATTTATTTTTGTGGAAAAACAAGTTGTGATTCATTGGTTAATAGTCCGCAAAAATTAAACGAAACCATTATTTTCAAAGACATTGAATGCGGAAGAATGGCATACAATGGGGAAAAAGTATATGAATTGGAAAATAATCAGTTGATTGAAACAGAATATAAAACATTTTTTGCACTTTTATTGCTTTAAAAATCAGACAATGCATACAACAATATATTTAAATGATATAAATTTCAGCAATGACTTCGTTACAGTCTCTAAAATAGCTTCCGGTGGTTATGGAGTAGTATATAAAGTGAAGAATAAATATTCTAAATATTTGTATGCAATCAAATCAATTGTAATCAAAGGTAAGAATTTTAACAATTATTCTGAGATTATTATTAAAATAAACTGTTTTTGAAAATAGCAGAAAATATGTCGAAAGAAAAATATTTGCGAGAATTGGAAACTATTGATAGAATTAAAAGTGATTTTGTGGTCAAGTTTTATAAGACATGGATTGAAAACAATGATTGTATTTATATTCAAATGGAATTGTGTTTTAATAACTTAAGACATATAATGGATATTAAGTCAAATGCTTTTAATTCAAAAGACTATAGAATTCATAATCCAATCGATTATTTCATTTCGTGTGAAATATTTAAAGAACTGTTGAAAGGATTGCATTATTTGCATACATTAGAGCCGCCGATCATTCACAGAGACCTCAAACCACAGAATATTCTGTTTTCAGAGAATCAAATAAACGGAAATTATTTAAGGATTTGTGACTTTGGTTTGGCTATCAGTAAAAATGTGGACACAATCACTCGAACAGAAGGCGCGGGTACTATGGGTTATATCGCTCTTGAAGTTTTTGTTGGGAAGTATTATACAAAATCTGATATTTTTAGTTTAGGAAGAATTGTAATAAATTTGTTTAATTCTGAAGAGTAAGTTGTTTTGCAGAGATGGTCAGGAGAGGGGAAAATTCGAAATGAAACTTCATTTGAAAACTTGTTAACATGATGAAGGATTTCCAGTTTCTTCCCATGATTATTTGAGTCGAAACAAATTTTATCACGTAATTAATCTTTGATCACATTTTGAATAACTTCCATAATAGACAATATTCAGATTCATGGGGTGAAGTAGTAATCAATTTGAAAAGGGCTTGGCGAAGTAAAGATTTTTGTTTTCGTATCAAGCACAAATTTTGTAGAAGCATAATGCAAGCTGTAATATTCAAGAATATATAAAAATATTCGATTTTGTACAGGTTTGAAAAACTGAATGTATACAACATTCAAGTTGTCATAACCTTTCTCTTATGTAACTTATTTTAAAAATATTTTCAGTAATTTTTCACGGCATGTATCTGTTTATCTTATTTAAATCCTGTTGTTATTATGCTACTTTTTCATATAAAAATTTACTTTTATATATATAATCTGTCATTTCAATGTGTTGGCTAACGGTAACCAAACATTTTGTGCGAATTTATGTCAAATGAAGTATACTTTTAATTCGCACAATAAAATGTTTGGTTTCCGTTAGCCAA